>PVIH01005373.1:7699-25393 GCA_004025045.1 Sigmodon hispidus
ACACACACACACACACACACACACACACACATACAGGTAACAACCATTACTAAAAAAGATTATGTGACTATGAAAGAGAACAAGGAGTGAATATATGGGATGGCTTGGAGGAAGAAAAAAGAATGGAAGATGATGGAATTATATTACAATCCAAAATATAAAAAAAATCTTAAAAAAGAAACACAAAACAAAAGCAAAAAGGGGAGGAGGGGTTAAGTATCAGACATAATCGATTGTTATTATTTATCCAGAATTACACTGAGAAAGTTATGAAAGTGGAATTCAAAATCAGAAGCAAACAATGCTATAATTAATTAGTAAAAATCATCTGTCTATAGGAGTGGGAAAAAAATACACGGAATATTGGTACATGCCCCTAAAACCAGCTCGAGAGAGAGAAAAAGAGAGGCAGGCAGACCTTTGGAAGTTCAAGCTGGTTGATTTATATAGGAATTTTCCAGCCAGGTGGGGTTTCTTGGTCTTGTTTTATTGTTGTTGTTGTTAAGTCTAACCTATGGCTTTTGGTGAGAATCAGAAGTTCATCTGTCAGTTAACTAACACACTAAGACCTAGAATTAATGAGGAGGAATCAGAAAACAAATAGTACATGACATCAGTATCCTCCAGTTGATGCAAGTACTGTGCCCTGAGCATGGAAGCCTGAAAACATTACATCCAAGATGTATTTGGTACATCTAAGCTGCTGAGCATCATAGCTCAGCAACAAAATATGCTACAGGCTGTGTTGCCCTAGAGAGCACAGGGCTGGATAGGGGCTGCAGCTCACAGCCACTGGCCAACTCAAAATATTAGACTACAGACACAACTCACAAAAGAGATCAAGACACAATCAGAAAGTTTGGATTCTACTGCAAGCATATTCCTGTAGCACCATCATCTGAAGCCACCCTACCCCCAAGGAAAAGTTAAACCAAACCTCTCTCTGTGGAAAACTCAGCTGTAAACTTGGTACAGCCTAGAACCATTGGAGCTTTGGGGTTGCATAGATTAGATTGGCTTGTGCATATGTCTGTGTAGGACTGTCCTCGTTGTCAGCTGATGTAAGAGGGCGCAGCTCACTATGAATAGCACTAAAATCTGGATCCTGTAGGACAAAGTCGGCTAAGCAAGAGATGGCAAAAGAGGCAGCAAACAGTGTTCCCCATAGTCTATGCTTCAAGTTCCTGCTTGAGTTCCTGCTCTGACTTCCGTCAATTATGGACTTTAATTTGTATACTGAAATAAACCCTCTCCTCCCCCAAGTTTCCCAACAGCGTTTTGTATCAACAGTGAGGAAATCAGAACAAGAACCACCTGCAACTAATCAAGTAATCAGCCAACTGACAGAATGTTGACTTGAGGTATGGTTAACACTGTCTAATTTTTCATGGTAACACAGATGAAAATCATCAATTCTTTAAAACACAGCATGGAAATTTATTTTAGCAAATATTTATTAAGTATCTCTTGTGTATAGAGCACTACTCTATGTATTTTACAAGTGTAAAGCAGTTATGGTTTACCATAAAATCAATGACTTATCTCTCTGTAGGAAGTGATGCTCCAGTAAGTAAATGAGCAGCATGAATGGGTGGTTTTGTAAATGGGAAGATCATGAAAGCGGGCATGAATCTGAGAGGTCTGATAACTGAGTTTGATGGGGTACATGATGTAAAAACACCAAATAATAAATATATAAATAAAAAGGAAAAAAACAACAAAAAAAAAGATGTCTTCATAGAACAGATCAAATACTCAGCAAATGGATTCTATAACACAATTTGACATAAAACAATAGTATGTACAACTGTTGAGTACAAAATTACAAAATTTCAGGAAACTGTGGATTTTCAACTTAAGAATAGGGTGGAAACATCTAAGTTCTTCACTAAAACAAAATCAGTGAATCAAGAATGAGATAAACCTGAAACTGGCAACCATTTACTAGTCATTCAGTCAAGACCTATAAGGATGTCCAGCCTCCCACAAAGGAAATAAGCACTTGATGCAGTGGTGCACATCTGTTATCCCAGCACTTTGAAGAAGACCAAGGTCATCCATAACTGCCTGGTGGGTGTGAGACAAGTGTGAGCTTTGTGAGAAGGTCTCCAAAAGCTGTTTTAATAAATAAATGGTGTTCATATTTTTGGAAACCTTCATTTTGCTATAGGCAGTTAAATACTACATTATGCAAATTAGTTCATTATTCAAAAGAAGACAAGATCTCAAGAAAAACATCCCATATAACTCTCATGGGGGAGTGTTAGGGAAATGTCTAAAGGCAAGAGTATAAATTCAGAGGAAAGACCAATTTAATGATTTATGACCAATTTCTGATGCCTACTGCATGCAAATCAGTTCACAAGATGCTGAAGATAATGCTTATTTGTTCCAGATTCTGCCATCAGTCTGAGACTTGTGGGTCTAATATGGGAGATAACTTTGAGACAGAAATTGAAATGATCTTGAGTCTTTCCCTTACATTTTCTGCTTCTTTGCTTTGCTTTTGACCCCCACAGCAGACCTTTGAAAGAGTAAACAGGGATCCTATGTGCACTATGGTGATGCACATATGCACTTGGGACATGACAAATGTGGAGAAAGAACTCAAGCAGAAGAGAATGCACCCTCTTCCATCAGAAATACTGCACATGCTGACCTCTCAGAAGTCAAGAGCTACATAGAATGGATGCATAGAGGTGGAGTTGGAAGCAGTAGCTAAAATATTGCCTCAACCTCAACAAAGTAAATCACCGAGAATAACAACTACCAGAATTCTGGCTTTACTATTGAAGAAGCTACTTACACATGAAAAGAAGGATGCCTAGAAATGACTGGCATGATATCTGAAAACAAGAGAAATTTCCGTCTGTATATATAGAAAGAAGGGAAAGAAGAGGAAGAGGATGATAAGGAAAAGAAGGAGGGCGAAGGAAGATGTTGCTGGTTTCATTTGAGCTGGCTAAGGAGCAATGGCTTCTCACTAACATCAGACAAATTCAGAACTGAGATTTTACAACCAGGACTTATCACTGATTCCATGATAAGGGACAGGGAAAATACTAGGCAGGTGGGACTAGAATATTAGAAAATACTCAAAGAGCAGTGAGAATATGTCCAAATGACACTGAAGTCACCTTGAATAAGGCTCTATTGGCCTATATCTTGATCATGTTGGAATGTCAAGTTGGCAATGATGTTAACACACTTAAAAAGCATTGGGTAGAGATGGAACTCCACAGACAAGGCTGATTAGATTGCAGATATGTAAATGAGAGGGCACTCTCCATGGACCTGTGCTGTGTAAACTCACATGCATGTAAGTATATGTGCCTGAGTACTTACACGCAGGCCAGAGTAGGACACTTGGTATCTGGCTTTATCATTCTCCTGTTTACTCCCTTGAGACAGAAACTAAGCTGAGATAGAAGCCATGAAGCCCCAACAATTACCCCTATTTCCATTGTCCATAGTGCTGGGGTACAGGTGTACTGCCGCCACTCCAAGCATTTGGATGCTCAGGATTTGAACTCAGATCCTCATCTTACACAGCAATCATTCTTACTCACTAAGCTATCTCTCCAGCACAGAAAGAACATCTTATGCAAGAATGTCAATGGATAAATATAGCACATAAAAGAAAATCAACACCGAATAATTATTATTACATGACTCTAGTTAGCATATAATTAAAACCCAGATCCAGATATTAAAGAAAAGCTGAAATATCAGAGAGAGGAAACAGACCACGGTCAATTCTTACCCAGCCAACTTCTCAGGCAGATCAGGGTAAATGCTATCTTCAAGGGTCCTCAGCCTGACTAGTCACTTCTACAGAATGAATGAATCTCTGCCTTCTTCTGCCTTAAATACCTTCTCAGCAGAGCTGTTTCATTTCCTGGTTCAACTCTGTATCATAATCCTAGAGTTAGAATTAAAGGTGTAAGCTACTACTGCTTGACTGTTAGCATTTGAGCTCACAGAAAACAAGAAAGATCTCTTGTTTCCTGAGTGGTAGGATTAAAGGTTGGGTCACCACTCTCTGATCTTCATGGCTTGACTGTGGGTGATTCTGTTCTCTGATATTTCAGGTTTATTTTATTAAATATGCAATATATCACAAATTATAATGATGGTTAATGTAGATGAGAATTATCTGTTGAAGGGTAAAAGGCTGCAGGTTAAGGTTTATTTAAAAAAGAAAGGATATGAGATGATCTTAGAATATTTATTCCATAAGTCACTATGATCAGTAGCACATAGGAGAAGACTGGCTTTGTGGTAAAATATATATATATATATATATATATATATATATATATATATATATATATATATATATCAGGCATCAACATGACCAGATGATGAGTTAGAAATACCTATAGGTATCCCTGAGGTTGGTTTCCTGGGGGGAACATTGCATCATTTCTGTTGATTCCTGCCAAGAAATCCTGATCTGAATCAGTCACAAGGAAACATTGGACAGACCTGAGCCATGTGTCATCCTAAAAACAGAACACACAGCCTGTTATTTAAAACTATGTCAGTGAGGTGAGGGAAGAGAGATGCCTGTGTTCCAAACGGCAGGCCACTAAATAGATGTGGCTAAATGGAACACACATTCCTGGGTAAATTTTAGGCCCTGAAGAGAAGACACTTTGTTAGTTGGGCTGGAGAAATGTGAATGGGATCTGGAGGTGAAATACAGTACTGTGTCAGCAACTCCTTGGTGTGTGTGTGTGTGTGTATGTGTGTGTGTGTGTGTGTGTGTGTGTGTGTGTGTGTGTGATGTGCATACTCATGGAGGCCAAAGGATGATAACTAGTTTCCTGCTCTGCACTCTCCACCTTATTCTATTGAAAGAGGAAATCATTTTTCATTGAACCTGGAGCTAGTGGTTAGCACACTCCAGTGATCTCCCCTCTGCCTCCACTGCCCTGGGACTATAAGCCTGTGTGCAGCCCCTCTTGGCTCTTTACATGAGTGCTAGGGGTTTGAACTCAGGTCTTCATGTGAGTACAGCAAGCTCTCTTAAACACGAAGCCATCATCTCTCCAGTCCATTTTCTGATTGTGAGAGTTTCCTTGGGGTTACAAAGAAGAATTCCCTTATTTAGGGACAATATACTGTACTTCTGATGAGGAATTATGGGATTTGTTTTTAAGACATGCTTTCAAGATCTGGAGACAAAACTGAGAGGTGATATATATTTAGAAAAGGCAGTGCCTGAACAGTGTGGTAAATCGATTGGGGTGATTTTGTACTATGCTTTTATTTTTAGCATTTCTATCAGGTTGAAAATGCTTTTCAAGAAAATTCCAGAACTTTTTTAGAAAAGTGTCAGGCAACAAATACACCATCATTTTCTTGTCTTTTGACTGAATTTTTCCTCAAGCTCCGGAGTTTGCACGAAAATGACAGGAACTGAAGTCTATCAAGAGGCTTCCCCCACTTCAGCTTTCAGGGAGTTGCTCCTAAATTTTCAACCCTAATAGTTTTCAAGGTATTGAAGAGTGTGAAAACTCAATTTTACTGCAGGGATGGGGGTGTGCAGATATACTAAGGCCAGCTCACTCACTTCATCTGTAAATGCAAATGTCTGAGGAAACTTCCCTCTGCTCCTAACACAGGGTTCCTTCAGGCTTGCCACCTCCCCACGCAGACACACTTGGGCCGTGACTAAAATCTACCCACTCCCTCCACATAACTACATACATCCCAGAATACAAAATATATGGGGAATTTGTTAATCGACTAAAACCAACTTTCTCTCCTTTGGGGAGAAATATTGAATTGAAAGGTCAACTGAAATATAAAATATTTAAAGACTAACTTTGCTAGGCCCTTGAGGTTTTCATATGAACCACACGATAGAGGAAGTGGGTGGGGTAAGGGTGGAGGAATTACTGCCTGGATTTTGAAAGCATGTTTAGACACACATCCCATAATCTCTCCCAAAAGAAATTCTTCTACAAGAACAGAGACTCTTGATGTACATGAGAAAACCATCATGAGTAAGCCTGAGGCTTCGCATCTCCATTTGTGCTTCTGAAGATGAGAAAGAAGTGTAGACTGGGGAAGGAAGAAAGGCTTAGACAAGCTAATCCACAGAGAAAGCCAATGTCCGTCTGTCTGTGTCAGACAGAATGTGCATCCTGTTCTACCCGCAGCCTTGAAAACCCATTACATCCCAAGACATGGTTGCCTGGTACATTATCCACAGTTCTCTTCCTCGGCCAAACACTAAACCCATCAAGGAATGACACTGCTCCTGAGACCCTGCGCCATGATTTCATCCCCCCAGAGATTAGCAGATTACCATAATTAAAGAGAACGGCTTCCCTCATAAAACACGTTTGTAGATTCTGGCATAGTTGTTGTGAAATGCGCCATCTGCAGACGAGACTGAACCCTGTTGTTCCTGGACCCCACTTGGAGGCCCTGCCCCAGGAGTTGAGAGTGTTAAACCCTTCCGGTGAGTTTTCTGAGCCACCAGGCTTGACAATAGCTGGTAAGCAGGTGGAGTTTCTAGTAATCCTACAACCCTGACGTTCCCAGCCAGTTGCCAGGGACCAAGCCAAAAGCAGTCCCAGCAGAGCCAATGGGTCTGAAATCTGTGGTAGATTCCAGTCACAGAGAATCGCTTGAGATCCCAAGACAACCAGCCACCAAGAACTAGAGGATGAATCAAAAATGCAAGTGTCCCTATAGCAAGCAAACATGGAAAGAACGTCTTTCTGTGCCCCATCCCCTAAAACTGCCAGCCGACTCCTGACCCAAGAAGGATGGGGAGCGGCAATGGTGTTTTCTCTTTGAGAGAATTTTGTTTTATCCCCTTAGAGAAGACACTCAAAGAGAAAAGCGCACCAAAGTACAGGGGAGATTTAACTAAAGAACTGGGAACTCATGGTGTTGTGACGTAAGAGGCTAGGCTATTTTTCATGGATGGGATTTGGTAGTGGGAACCGGGAAGGACACAGCAAGAAGAGATAGGGTGTCAGATGCTGGTCTATGTAATGGGCATGGGAACTGTCCAGAGACTCTTAGAAGGTGTATGTGGACCTGCACTGTAGGCCTGGTGAGATAGGCAGCCATGAATTAGCTGTGGCCTCAATCTGTGGCAGTTAGGTGACCTTTCTCTTCCTGTGCCAGCAGTTACATGTGGAAGCAGAAGGGATTGCATATTGATCTGCAAGTGGGGGAGTGGAGGCCAGGGAGAGCTAAAGGGCAAATCAATGGAATACACTGACGATGAAACTGCACAGCTTAAATACTGGCTCTCATGGAGAAGCCTGACAGTCGACCAGCTCTGAAGAAATTGGAAAATCAGTTGACTGTTACAGACCCAGGATTCTGTGTGAAAATAGATGATCTATGATACAGAAACGCCAGGAAATTACCATTCAAGGCCCTTACTAATGAGCCTTGGCATAAACTATTTAAATCTACTGTACTTAAGAACAAATTTGAGGGGGACTGACAGTTGTACATCCTGGCTGCTCCTGGTTTGGGTCCCAGAACCCATATTGTGAGGCTCACAACGACCTGTGACTGTGCATCCAGGGTAACCAATGCCCACTCCAGCTGCCACCAGTGCATGAGCTCATACACAAAGTCACAAAATATGAAAAAAATGAGATAAAGTTGCATGGGGAAAAGGTAGCTGTGTGACAGAGCATTTGTCTAGCATGTGCAAGGTCCTAGGTTCAATCCTCATCATAAAAAAAAAAAAGGAAAAAGGAAAAGGTGTGGTTCTTTCATATGAAAAGTAAATAAAAAACATATTCAAATAAAAGTTTCAAAATTTTCAAGTAAAGAGATGGCTCAGAGGTTAAGAGTACTGACTGTTCTTCCAGAGGTCCTGAGTTCAATTCCCAGAAACCACATGGTGGCTCACAACCATCTATAATGACATCTGGTACCCACTTCTCCATACTGTATACATAATAAATAAATAAATCTTTTAAAAAATTGAAATTCTTTTATTCCAAAAATATTGAAAGGACAATAAGATTTTAAAAGCCACCACTTGAAATTTATTGAACACCTTAGCATTTATTTCCAGGGCTATTATTAGAATTTTTAAGATTACTTACAAGAATAAATAACTTTAGTGCTGAAACACAAGCACCACTTGTTTGCATGGATAACAGCTAGTTAAGTTTAGTTTTAGATATTTGAGTTGATACATGACAGTGAATGAATGTATAAGGCGCCCTGTGACATTTTGATAATATATATTTAACTAAACTCAAACCAGGAAAATCTTTATCTGTGTCCTTGGGCACTGATAATTTGCTTATGAAGTAAAGATGCAAAAACCATTTTGTCTATTTTTTTTTAAATCTACAGTATATCACCTTTGCATTTTCAAGGTTCATAGTTCCTTTCTTACAGTGAAAAAGGTCACTATCTTGGAATGAAACCAAAAGTGACTTGTGGTCAGTCTGAGACTATAGCATATAAGTTTTGTCACAATAGCTACATGACAATGCTAATGTCTGATGTATGGTGTATGATGTACGAGTTGGGACATGTATTTTGAGTTTGCTTTGTTTTGTATTTTTTTAATGAAGAAAAAAAATTGCACAATGTTTTTTCTGGTCTGCCTAAAATAATTATCCTGATTTGTTGATTGGATGCCAACACTTCTTTTAGTGACTGGAGGGGGTGGCAGGGGGAAGAGACCTTGAATAAGGATATACATGGATAGAAAATGTGACTTTATTCATAATAATAAAAAAAGAAAGAGGAAAAAAAAGAAAAAAAAAGAACCTAGAAACAACCTAGTTGCCCCTCAACTGAGGAATGGATTAACAAGTTGTGGTACATCTACACAATGGAGTACTACTAAGCAGTAAGAAAAAATGATATTCTATAATTTGCAGGCAAATGGATAGATATGGAAAATAATCTCATGAGCGAGGTTTCACAATCCCAGAAAGATAAGCAGGGGATGTATTCACTCATTAGTGGACTCTAAACAAAAAGCAAAGCATGTTCAAGCTGCAAACCACAAACACTGAACAGCTTGGGATCTGAAGCACCTTGAACTGGCACTTGGAGCCCACTCCCTCCAGAGGAACACTTGAGCCAGTCTTGATGTGGGGATGAGGAAAATGATTTTGTCTGGAGTGGATGCTGAACTAAGCCACCTTGAGACCTGGGGACCTACTGTCCTTGCCAGGGAGGAGATAGGGAGATGGGGAGAAGAGTGACTTGTAAGGGCAGGAGGGGAGGGCCATTTGAACAAGGGGATACATGGATAAAAAAATGAGACTTTATTAATAATAAAAAACACAAAAAAATAAATTAGAGTTGCAGAAATGAGTAAATATCACACCAAATTTCTGGAAGCCATCATGAAGTTGCAGGGAATGAGCCCAAATGCAAGAATAAATGGTAGCTGGAGCAGCACTAGAAACTTAACTGTCAGTGTAAGTGTGAAAGGTGGCAATGACTTTGCACAAGTAAGTATCCAGAACATGGAGATGGTTGAAACCTCATATGAATATGCCTTAGCTCCACTTGTTCCAATTTGGGATATTTCTAAGATTTTCACAAATACATATTCACTGTAAGATACTCAAAGATTGAGAAACAATTATATAAGTAAACTTTGGAAACTCACTACTTTGTACAAATCACCCAAGAAAATGGACCCAATTATGTATTCAGTGTCTACATGGCCTCCTTTCCTTCTCTACCCACTCTTTCACTATGGGCAGCTTTGCAGGCTTAGCTGGAATTCCTGGCTTTTAGAAGAGAAAAACATGCTGTGGAACAATCTTTTTGTATACTATAAATATGTATTACTCTCATTAGCTAATGAAAATCTGAATGCCCAATAGCTGGACAGGAAGAGATTGAGTGCAAGAACCAGACTAGGAGAATTATGGGAAGAAAAAGGGCAGAATCAGACAGTTTCTATCCAATGGCAAATGCAGAGAAGCAAGATGAGAGAGCCATACTGAGAAAAGGTACCAAGACACGTGGCTAAACATAAATTATAAATTAATTTAAGTGTAAAAGTTAGCAAGTAACCAGCCCAAGCTATTGGCTATGTATTTATAAGTAGTATTCAGTTGTTGAGTCAGTTATAAGGGAGTAGTCAGGGCAGAAAATATCCATTTCCAAAGAATGAAAGTAAGAAAAATGATATCAGAGAGAACAATAAACACTCAGGTGTCAGGGTCAAGGCTAGATGTGAAGGTGGGCGAGAGAGGTTGGTAGCAATAGGGACCACCATTCTCTTTCTAGCCTTTAAAAACACAATTATTTTAAATATCCTGTTTTATGTATTATTGTTGTATATGTGTATAATGTCTGTGAGGTTTTGGATGGGTGGGGTGTCATTATTGTATATGTGTATAATGTCTGTGAGGTTTTGGATGGGTGGGGTGTCATTATTGTATATGTGTATAATGTCTGTGAGGTTTTGGTTGAGTGGGGTGTCATTGTTGTATATGTGTATAATGTCTGTGAGGTTTTGGTTGAGTGGGGTGTCATTATTGTATATGTGTATAATGTCTGTGAGGTTTTGGATGGATGGGGTGTCATTGTTGTATATGTATATAATGTCTGTGTGGTTTTGGATGAGTGAGGTGTCACTGTGCACAGATGGAGGTCAGAGATTGCCTTACGAGAGAGCTACTTCTCTCCTTCCACCACAGGCTCCAGAGACTGAAGTCTGCTCATTGGGGTTACACAAGAAGTGCTTTTGTCCACAGAACCATCTTGATGCCTCATGATTCTATTTTTATACTAGTGAATAGTCATATTTTATTCATTTTTCTCTCACAGATCTTTATACAAAATGACAGTGGAGTGGGAATATACTCTGGGAGTAGAGCCATTGCCTAGCATGCTCAGGGCAGACAAACACAACTCCCTAGGTTTAGTCCTCACTATCACACAAACACAAATAAAAAGCACTTCCGAAGATAATTTCATAGTGTTTGCATTTGTTTCTAAGAAATTTTTTTAGCTTTTCCTGAAAATGCCATCTTTATAAGAGAAATTGATTTGATGGTATATATTTGTAGGCTAAGGCAGGAAGGGTCCACAAGTTACAGGCCATCCTGGTCTACAGAGTGAGGAGAAAAGGAAGAGGATGAAGAAAGATGAAAAGGAGTAGGAGGAAGGAAGAAGAAGATGGTAAGTATGAGGTATTTAAGAATGGTAAAGGGGAAACTGCTGTTCTACAAGAGGCCATGTCAGGACCCAGATCCTTGACCCAAGTCCACAACTGCAGCAGAAACTCCCTGCTACACCAGAGGCCATGCAAAGCACCAAGGTCACAGGACAACCCCTCCATTTCACAGGCCACCAACACTGCCCCAGAGCCTCAGCAGCCTAATCCCAGCAGCCCCTTATCTCATCATCAGCATGTCCTAACATGTACCTCTAGCTGAAGCTTCCTGCTTCACCAGAGGTCATACCAGCGCCCAGAACCCCGGAGGACCTCTGGCTAGACCAGAAGCCATGCTGGCTACCAGAACTCCAGAACAGCAACCAACTGGGAAATAAGCCCTCTACTCTACCAGAGGCCATCCTGGCCATTGGAAGTTAAGCCTCAAACTCAGGCAGAGACCTTCTACTCAACCTCAGACCACTCTGGCAAGAAGACTAGAGAGGAAACAGAAATTAATGAACAAAACACCCATCAAACAAAGACAAACTCGGCGATTGACACCTAGATCTACTATCAACAACAGCCAGAGAAATAAGTCACCACCAGAGCTCAGATATCCTTCTACAGCAAGCCCTGACTATTCTAACACAAGTGAAGCACAAGAACATAACCTTAAAATAAGCTTTTTAAAACAATTATAAAAGCCTTTAAAGAAAACATGAATAAATATTTTTTAAAAATTGAGGAAAAGAGAAACAAAATGGAAAAAATGAATAAATCCCTTAGAGAACTCCAAGAAATACAAACAAATGAAGGAAATGAATAAAACTGTTCAAGACCTGAAAATGGAACAGAAGCAATAAGGACAAGACAAATGGGGGGAATTCTGGAAATGGAAAATCTAGGTAAGAGAACTGGTACTACAGATGCAAGTATGATCACAGAATCTGAGATGGAAGATAGAATCTCAGGTGTTGAAGATACAATGGAGGAAATAGATACATTGTTCAAAAAAAATTAAATCTCAAAAATCTCTGACAAAAATATCCAGAAAATCTGGAACACTGTAAAAAGACTAAACCTAAGAATAGTAAAAATAGAGAAAGTATAAGAATTCCAGCTCAAAACCCACAAAATATTTCAACAAAATCACACACACAAAAAAACTTAACCTAAAGAATGACATGGCTATAAAGTTATGAAATGTTTACAGAGTAGCAAATAGATCAAACCAGAAAAGAAAGCCTCATTGTTACATAATTATCAAAATAGTCAGCACACAGAACAAATAAAAAATATTCAAAGATGCAATGTAGGGAATAGCTTTGAATACATTGGCCCAGAAGACAACTTCCTGAGAAGAACACCAAAAGCACAGGCAGGAAGATTGGCTAAAAGGTTATTATCAGGATCTTAATTAAATTCCATTGATCCACAAGTCTGTTTGTATGCCAGTACCAGGCTGTTTTTATTACTGTAGCTCTATAGTACAACTTGAAGTCAGGGATGGTGATGCCTCCTGAGGTTCTTTTGTTGAGCAAAATTGTTTTGGCAGTCTTGGCTTTCCTGTTATTCCAAATAAAATTGAGTATTGTTCTTTCAAGGTCTGTTAAAATTGTGTTGGGATTTTGATGGAAATTGCATTGAATCTGCCTGCAGATTGCTTTTTGTAGGATTGACATTTTTACTATGTTAATCCTACCTATCCAGAAACATGGAAGATCTTTCCATTTTCTGATATCCTCTTCAATTTCTTTCTTCAGTGATTTGCAGTTTTTGTCAAACAGATCTGTTACTTCTTTGGTTATAGTTACTCCAAGGTATTTAATGCTATTTACAGTACTACTCAGCAGTAAGAAAAAAGATATCCTAAAATTTGCAGGCATTTGGGTGGATTTGGAGAATATTCTCCTGAGTTAGGTTTCAAAAACCAAAACCCAGAAAGATAAGCAGGGGCTGTACTCACTTATTAGTGGACTTTAAACAAAAAGCAAAGCATACCCAAGCTGGAAACCACAACCACTGAACAGCTTGGGATCTAAAATACCTTGAACCGGCACATTTTAGCCCACTCCCTCCAGAGGAACATCTGACCCAGTCCTGATGTTGGGGTGAGAAAAGCAGATCTGCCTGGAGTGGATGCTGAATTAAGACACCTTGGGACCTTGGGACCTCCTGCCCTTGCTGGGGAGGAGATAAGCAGATGGGGAGAAGAGAGAGTGACTGGGAGGTGCAAGAGAGGGAAGGGAGTTTGAACAAGGGGATACATAGATAAAAAATGAGACTTTATTCATAATAAAAAAAGTTTTAAAAATAAAATCAATTGCTAATATATAAAAAAATAAAGATTGGCTAAAAGGGACCCTTGTTTCTTTCTGTCTTTAGTTTGAGTGTACCACGTAAACTTTTCCTGCTCGGATATTGGCCGTATGCTTCTGTAAGGAAAAATACACTGATGACCTGGAGAGATGACTCAGCTGTTAAAGGCTAGGCTCACAACCAAAAATAGGAAAAATACACTGTCAATAGGACAAAACAGCAGTCTACAGAATAGGAAAAGATTTTCCCAAACTTCACATCTGATGGAGGGCTAACATACAACATGTATAAAGTATTCAACAAGCTAAACATCAAAAAAACCAAGTAATCCAATTCAAACATGAAGTGCAGATCAAAGAGGAAGTTTAAACATAGAAACCCACGTGGTGTGAAACACTTAAAGAAAAATTTAACATCCCTCGCCATTGGGGAAATGCAAATCAAACTGACTCTGAGATTCTATCTTACACCTGTCAGAATGGCTAGGATAAAAAAACACAAGTGACAGCTTGTGATCATAAGGATGTGGAACAAGGGAAACACTTCTCCATTACTGATGGAGTACAAACTCGTACATCCACTTTGAAAATTAATGTGGGAAATGCATACACCTCAAGACCTCAGCTATGCCATTCTTGGGCATATTTCCAAAGAACACTCCATTCTGCCACAAGGATACTTGTTCAACTATGTTCACAGCAGCTATAATTATAATAGCCAGAAACAACTTAAATGCCCCTCAAGAGAAGATAAAAACATGTAGTACATTTACACAATAAAGTATTATTCCACAGTTAAAAAACTATGATAATAACATCATGAAATTTGCAGGCAAGTAGACAGAACTAGAAAAAATTGTACTTAGTGAGGTAACCCAGACCCAGAAAGACACAAACATGGCATATATTCATGTATAAATGGACATTAGTTGTAAGGTAAAGGATACTAATGCTATAACGCATGGGCTCAGAGAGGCTAAGGAACAAAAAGGAATCAAGGGGGTACACATAAATCTTCCTGGAAGGGTAAACAGAATAGATTTCACAGGTGGGCTGAGGGCAGGTTGGGATCGGAACAGGACCATCAGGTGGGAGGGATAGAGGGAAAGATTACTGGGAAGACAACTGGAATGGGTGTCTTTTGGGAGTTAGGTCAAAATCTAGTGTGCTGTTAGATGGTTTTTCCATACACTGAGAATATGTGTTGCTCTAATTGGTTGGTAAATAAAGCTGCTTTGGCCAATATCCGAGCAGGAAAAGGTTACGTGGTACACTCAAACTAAAGACAGAAAGAAACAAGGGCAGAGTCAAGGCAGATGCTATGAGTAGCCCAAGAAGCAAGATGTGAAAGAACCACTAAGCCACCAGCTGCATGGCAACACATAGATTAATAAAAATTGGTTAAGTGTAAGAGTTAGCTGGTAAGAATCCTGATGTATTTGGCCAAGCATTTATAATTCATGTAAACCCCTGTGTGTCCCTAGAAGAGACACCTAGTAATGGAGGATATGGAGCCTGAAATGATCATCTTGTGTATAATTAGACAAGGCTTCCAGGGGAGGGATTGGGACACCAAACGAGCCACAAAATTTTGACATAAATTTTTTTCCTGCTATACCAGATATGCTGGGGTAAAGGTGGTACAGAACTTATAGGACAGGCCAACCCATGACTGGTCCAATTTGATATCCACGCCATGAGAAGGAGCCCATCCCTGACACTGCCTAAAAGTCCAGGAAGCAGAGTCTTGATAGCCAAGAGACTTTTGATGGAGCAAGTATGACTGGCAAGAAAATAAAAGTCAATGAATGATTCCTAATGATACTCTGCTATATTTGTAGCTGGAGTCTAGCATAATCATCATCAGAGAGGCTTCATAGAGAAACTGATGGGAGCAGATGCAGAGACTCACAGCCAAACATTAAATGATCTTGGGGAATCCTGCAGAAAAAGGCAAAGTGTAGGAGCCAGTGGGATCGAAAAATCCATAAAAATAGTACACAGAATCAACTAACCAGGATTCCTAGGGGCACACAGAGACTGAACTGGCAATCAGGGATCCTGTGTGGGTCTAACTTAGGTACTCTACATACATGTTATGGGTTGTGTAGCTTCTTCTGGAACTGCCTATGGTGGGAGCAGGACCTGTTTCTGACTCTTTTGCTTCATTTTGTGACCCTGTTCATTTTGTAACCACAGGTGTTAGGTGGTAACTCAAAGTTGTTTTGATTTGCATTTCTCTGATGGCTAAAGATGATGAGCACTTTTTCAGGTGCCTTTCAGCCTTTCATAATTCCTCTTCAGAGAATTCCCTTTTCAGATCAGAACCACATTTTATGATTGGGTTATCCAAGGTTTTGGGCTCTAGATTCTTGAGCTCTTTATGTATCTTAGAGATCAGTGCTCTATCCCTTGTAGGGTTGGTGAAAATCTTTTCCCATTCTGTAGGCTGGCGTTTTGTCCTATTGACAGTGTCCTTGGCTTTGCAGAAGCTTCCTAGCTTCAGGAGATCCCACTTATTGATTGTTGGTCTTAGTGTCTGTGCCACGGGTGTTATATTTAGGAAGTGGTCACCTGTGTCAATTCATAGAAGTGTATTTCCCACTTTCTTTTCTATCAAGTTTAAAGTAGCTGGGTTTATGTTGAGGTCTTTGATCCTCTTGGATTTGAGTTTTGTGCAGGGTGACAGTCTTGGATATATTTTCTACACACTTCCATCCAGCTATGACAACATCATTTGTTAAATATACTATCTTTTTTCCATTGAATGTTTTGGGCCTCTTTGTCAAAGATCAGGTGTTCATAGGTTTTTGGGTTAATGTCTGGATCCTCAATTCTATTCCATTGGTTCACAAGTCTGCTTTTATGACAGGACCAGGCTGTTTTTATTACTGTAGCTGTATAGTATAACTTCAAGTCAGGGATGGTGATACCTCCTGAGGATCTTTTGTTGAGTAATATTGTTTTGGCAATCCTGGCTTTCCTGTTATTCCAAATGAAATTGAGTATTGTTCTTTCAAGGTCCAAAAAATATTGTGTTGGGATTTTGAAGGACAGTGCATTGAATCTGTAGATTGCCTTTGGTAGAATTGCCATTTTTACTATGTTGATCCTACCAATCCAGGAACATGGGAGAGCTTTCCATTTTCTGATATCCTCTTCAATTTCTTCCTTCAGTGATTTAAAATTTTTGTCAAATAGGTCTGTTACTTCTTTGGTTATAGTTACTCCAAGGTATTTAATACTATTTGCAGCTATTATGAAGGGTAATGTCTCCCTTATTTCTTTTTCAGCTCTTCTATCTTTAGTGTATAGAAGGGCTACTGATTTCTTTGAGTTAATCTTGTATCCTTCTACATTGCTGAAGGTGTTTATCAGTCATAGCAGTTCCTTGGAAGAATTTTGTGGGTCACTTATGTATACAGTCATATCATCTGCAAATAGAGATAGTTTCACTTTTTTTTTCCAATTTGTATCCCCTTAATCTCTTTTCATTCCCTTATTGCTTTAGCTAAAATTTCGAGAACTATATTGAATAGATAAGGGGAGAGAGGACATCCTTGTCTAGTTCCTGATTTTAGTGGGATTGCTTTGAGTTTTTCTCCATTCAGTTTGATATTGGCTGTCGGCTTCTTGTACATAGCCTTTATTATATTTAGGTATTCTCCCTGTATTCCTGATTTCTCCAGGGTTTTTATCATAAAAGAGTGTTGGATTTTGTCAAATGCTTTTTCAGCATCTAAGAATATGATCATGTGGTTTTTTTCCTTTAGTTTGTTTATATGATGCATAACATTTATGGTTTTTCGTATGTTAAAACAGCCCTGCATTTCTGGGATGAAGCCTACTTGGTCATGGTGGATGATATTTTTTATACATTGTTGTATATGGTTTGCCAAAATTTTGTTGAGAATTTTCACATCAATATTCATGAGGGAAATTGGTCTGTAATTCTCCTTCTTTGTTGTGTCTTTGAGTGGCTTGGGTATTAGGGTGATTGTGGCCTCATTAAAGGAATTTGGCAATATTCCTTCAGTTTCTACTGTGTGAAATAGTTTGAGGAGTAATGGTAGTAATTCTTTTTTGAATGTCCGGTAGAATTCGGCACTGAAACCATCTGGACCAGGGCTTTTATTTTTGGGGAGGCTTTTAATGACAGCTTCAATTTCCTTAAGGGTTATAGGCCTGTTTAGGTAATTAATCTGATCTTCATTTAATTTTGGTAGATGGTACCTGTCCAGG
>PVIH01005373.1:25493-69356 GCA_004025045.1 Sigmodon hispidus
TCTGTATTTCCTGGGGGTCTGTTGTTATGTCCCCCTTTTCGTTTCTGATTTTGTTGATTTGGACACTCTCTCTCTGTTTTTTGATTAGTTTGGCTAAGGGCTTATCTATCTTGTTAACTTTCTCAAAGAACCAACTCTTAGATTCGTTGATTCTTTGTATTGTTCTTTTTGTTTCAATTGTATTGATTTCAGCTCTAAGTTTGATTATTTCCTGCCATCTATTCCTTCTAGGTGAGTTCACTTCTAATTGTTCTAAGGCTTTCAGCTGAGCTGTTAGGTCTCTAGTGTGAGACTTCTCTAGGTTTTTCATGTAGGCATCTAGCGCTATGAATTTTCCTGTTAAAACTGCTTTCATTGTGTCGCACAAGTTGAGTACCTCGTGGATTCATTTTCTTTAAATTCTAAGAAGACTTTGATTTCTTTCTTAATTTCTTCCTTGACCCAGTGGTAGTTCAGCTGAGTGATGTTTAGTTTCCTTGAGTTTGTAGCCTTTCTTTGATTTTTGATGATGTTGAAGTCTAACTTTAGACCCTGGTGATCCGATATGTTACAAGGGATTATTTCCATTTTTTTGTATCTGTTGATATTTGCTTTATGACCAAATACGTGGTCAATTTTGGAGAAAGTTCCATGAGGAGCTGAGAAATATGTATGTTCCTTTGTGTTTGGGTGTAGATATCTATTAAATCGATTTGCATCATAACCCCTTTTAGACTCCTTATTTCTCTGTTGAGTCTCTGTCTGTTTGACCTATCCAGGATTGAAAGTGGGGTATTGAAGTCTCCCACTATTAGGGTGTAAGAATTGATGTGGGATTAGAGCTTTAGCAGTGTTTCTTTTACATAAGTAGGTGCCCTTATATTAGGGGCATAAATATTAAAGATTGAAATTTCCTCTTGACCAATTTTTCCTGTGATGAATAAGTAGTGACCATCTTGGTCCCTTTTTATTGCTTTTAGCTTAAAGTCTACTTTGTTAGATATTAGGATTGCAACCCCCACTTGTTTCTTAGGACCATTTGACTGGAAAATCTTTTCCCAACCCTTTATTCTAAGCCTGTGTCTCTCCTTGTGGTTGAAGTGTGTTTCTTGTAGGCAACAGAAGGATGGCTTCTGTTGTTGTATCCATCTTGTTAGTGTGTAACTTTTATAGGAGAGTTGAGTCCATTGATATTAAGGGAAATTAGTGACCATTGATTCATATTTCCTGCCATTTTTGGTGGTAACTTGTTTGTACTTCCTTTCTCTGGTGTATTCTTCTGTGGAATTATTGATTGTTTGTGGTTTCATGGGTATATCTGGGGTCCATAGGTTGGAGTTTTCTATCTAATACTCTCTGTAGCGCTGGATTGGTAGATATTGTTTCAGTCTGACTTTGTCATGAAATATCTTGTTTACTCCATCTATGGTGATTGATAATTTTGTGCGGTATAGTATTCTAGTTTGACAGCCATGGTCTTTTAGTGCCTGTTTAACTTCTGACCAAGCGCTTCTAGCTTTCATTGTTTCCATTGAATAGTCTGGTGTTATTCTGATGGGTCTGCCTTTATATGTAAGTTGGCCCTTTTCTTTTGCAGCTCTTAAAATTTTTTCTTTGTTCTGTATGTTTTGTGACTTGATTATAATGTGGCATGCTGACTTTTTTGGGGGGTCATATCTATTTGGTGTTCTGTAAGCTTCCTGTATCTTTATAGGCATTTCCTTCTTCAGGTAATGGAAGTTTTCTTCTATGAATTTATTGAAAACATTATCTGTGCCTTTGAGCTGGTATTCTTCTCCTTTTACTTTTCCTATTATTCTCAAATTAGGTCTTTTCATGGTGTCCCATATTTCCTGAACATTTTGAGTTATGGCTTTTTTGATTTTAGTATTTTCTTTGACTGATATATCTATTTGAGCTACTGAGTCTTCCAGTTCAGAGATTCTGCCTTCCATCTCTTGAACTCTGTTTGTTATGCTTGTATCTATGGTTCCAGCTTTTTTCTTCAGGTTTTCTATTTCCATCTTTGCCTCATTTTGTGCCTTTTTTATTGCTTTTATTTCAGCCTTTAGTTCCTGGCATGTTTCCATCATAGATTTGTTCATCTCTTCCAATCTTTTGTTTGTATTTTCTTCTATTTCTTTAAGGCAATTTTTCATATCTTCTTTGAGAGCTTGATGATCATCATAGAAGAATTTTTGGTGTTGCTTCCTTCTGTTTCCTCTTCATTGCTCAGTTCATATCTTGTATTTGTAGGATCGCTACTTTCTTCTGGAGTTACCTTGTCGTTCTTTATATTATTATGTAAATTTTTGCACTGGCGTCTGCCCATGGCTTCA
Source organism: Sigmodon hispidus (assembly GCA_004025045.1). Taxonomy (NCBI): domain Eukaryota; kingdom Metazoa; phylum Chordata; class Mammalia; order Rodentia; family Cricetidae; genus Sigmodon; species Sigmodon hispidus. The sequence goes on from PVIH01005373.1 coordinate 27,812, forward strand.
GTGGTTCACAATTAGGTGGCTCCTGGTCAGTTGTGGCACTCGGGCTTGTGTGCCTCCTGTCACCTCTGCTCAATCTCTACCTCTGCTCTGGGCAGGGGACTGAATTTCAAGTCTTCAACCTTTCTCTGTTTGACCAACTGGAGGCTGGGTAGCAGCCATGCAATTTCTCTCAACAGCAGCTGGGGGAACCATGGCAGTCAGAGTTTATCTCTGTCCTCTACAGAGTGCATGGGGACATGCTCTGCAGACAGCACCCGGTCCTGGAACCGGAACTGAAACCAATGGGAGCTCAACACTCCCTGGCAGGGATACAGGCGCTCGGGCCTTCTCAACCCTCCTCACCTCTGGGTGGGGTCTGAGTCTGTCCTTCAGGGTCCCCAGTCCTTGTCCATTTGCTCAGTTGGACGTGGGTAGCAGTGCAAATCCCTCAGCAGCAGCTGGGGGGACCGTGGCAGTCAGAGTTTATCTCTGTTTGCTACAGAGTTCGTGGGGACATGCTCTGCAGACTGACTGGGGTCTCTCTAGAGCAGTGGTTCTCAGCCTTCCTAATGCTGTGACCCTGTAGTACCATTCTTCATGTTGCAGTGATCCCCAACAATAAGTTTATTTCATTGCTATTGTATAACTGTAGTTTTGCTACTGTTATGAATTATAATGTAAATGTATGATATGTAGGGTTTCTCATATGTAACCCCTGAAAGGTCACAACTTACAGGTTGAGAACTGATGTTCTAGATAGTCACCAGCTTTCAAGGTGAATCTGTTAGTGAGAGAAGAATGTAGGTCATAATCATAATTAGCTAGCTTTTAATAAAGAAAAGAGGCTTGTTATTCTATGATGAAATAAAATGATTTTATTTGGCTTTATGAAGTAGCAGGGAGAAGCTGAAATAGATATGGAATAAAGGCCAATCAATAGTACCCTAGCATTCTGGGCATGTCTCAAATCTATTTTATTAATCACCTCTGGAAATAAATTTCTAATTCCAAATTAGATCTCCAAATCCCTTCCCATTTTCCATCTCTTCCTAGTAGATCTAGGCAGCTCCTTCTCCCCAGTCTTCCCTTTCCATTTTGCCTTTTTTCATGGCCATTCTTTTGATGAATATTTGAACGTCAGTGTGCTGCTTACATAACCTTAAGTGCCTGGCTTCTCAAAGGGACCTGCTGAGTCAACCAGGCAGAATAAAGAGTGTGACCACAGTGATTGACTCAAAGGATTTTTATAAATTAAATTCCATTCATCATCCCAGTTACTCTGTCAAAGTTCTATTTTCTATCCCTTTCCTAAAGGGCAGCAGGGTTGTATGGTGCATGAATAGTAGAGAAATAAAAGAGTAATAGATGTGGTCTACAGGGCATTCAGAAAATCACTCCCCTGCAGCATCATGAAGTGGTTTCATGTCAAGAGAAAACATTTTTGCACAAGGATAGATAATACATGCCAGGAACATAGATAGCTTTGCTAAACAATGGCTTCTGAAATGAATACCCTCACTATAAACTGTGTCTCATCAGATATAATTATATAACAATATTATGCTTGTCATATGTTTTTTACTTAGCTTCTCTTCCATCTTATTTACTTATTTCTAGCAATCTCTTCTGCATACTATGTGTTTTCCCACAGTTTCTTAACCCCTGGTCAATAAAACAATACAGTTAATCATGATATCAGTCACCAGGTAGGCAACCCAGAGTCTGGTGACTGGGTGTTAGCAACAATATTTGAGTCCACATGCTGTTTGCCAACCAGGAGATACTTTTGGGTGATTGATTTCTTGGGGTTAGCACAGCTTTATTTGTGTATGCTCAAACTGCGTCACCAAAAGCTGTAAGCTCTAGATCCATAAAAGATTACCATTCCTGACAGAAAGCCAATGGGTAACAGTTACAAACCTCAGCTGCATGACTTGGAAGGACAATATCCTGTTGTTCAGTCAACATTATTTTTGTGTCTCATTTATTGAATTTATGTTATAAACAAGAAGATTCAAACTCTAGATCAAATACCTAATGACTGTGTTCCAAATTTTATAGTTTCTTTTTCCCTAGTTAAACTTCATTAAATTATAATCTTGGGTAATAAAAAATTTGTAGTTAACTTTCTTGTTTTTTACCACTAAGCAAACAAGAGCTTCATGAAAGAAAAAATCCTCTTCCTGAATTAATATTTTATTATGAAACTAAAATATTCTGAATGATTTATTCACAAGCTAAGAAATGTTATCTCTTTACAAAAGAAAATAGCATGAACAGAAAAGATATAGTATTTGAGCACCATCTCTGAGCAGATTTCAAAATAAGTAAACAATTTTTTAAAATAAAAACATCTATGTCCTGCCATGATAATAATGAACTAAACCTCTGAAACTCCAATTAAATATTTTCCTTTATAAAAGATGCCATGGTCATGGTGTTTCTCCACAGCAATAAAAATCCTAACTAGGACACCTACAATGTGTCTAGAAAACTGAATAGTTTGTCAGACAATAAAGTAAAACGTATGGAAATATGAATGATAAGAGAAAGAAAAATGAATGAGGAACATTAATTTTGGAAGTATAACATGGGAAACATATCTCTAGAAGAGAAAATAGTTGAGAACTCATCATTTAAAAAATAATAATGTGATTTAACAGTATGGGGTAGTATGATGTGTCAGTGGGTTAAGGCACTGGTAGTCAAGTCTGATTACCTGAGTTCAATCTCCATAATCTATAAACCAGAAAGAAAAAATGACACCTGCAAGGTATCCTCTGACTGACACATGCAGGTCATGGAATGTGCATATACACATAAAAATAGCTATAATTAAAGGTTTCAAAGTAATAATAACTATAAAAGAAATCTTTCAACAACTGAACTATATAGACCTTGGGAACAAAAAAACTCCAATATGTGATGTACAGCAATGCATAGATTGGGATGTTTTGTTTCCTTTTGTGTAATCTACTTCTGTTGCTATTGTTTGCCTATAATGTCTCCTGGGTATTTTAAAGAGTTATTCTAAAAATATGATTCTCTACTATGACATTCATAAAAACCTTTTTATTGTTGAGGATCTGAAGCATGAACTTTAACTATACATTCCTGTATGAATGCATGGCCATTATATCTGTTTTTATTCTCTTTCATTCTTGTCAAAGGAAAAGTTTACTTTATCTTGTATTTCCAGGCCATTGCCCATCACTAAGAGAAATCAAGGCAGGGACCTTAAGGCAGGAACATAGTGTTAACTTTGACCAGAGAACTAGAACAGAAACCGTAGAGAAAATCTACCTGAGGGATTTCTCATAAACCCATGCTTAATTAGATTTCTGATATAGCCCAGAAATACCTGCCAGAGAATGATGCTACCCATAGTAGATTAGACCCTTTTACATCAATTAATAATCAAGACTACTTCCTATTATCTTACTCTACCACTGAGTCTATGAAACACTGCATAGTCCACTGTGTGTGAGGGATATAAATACAAATAAAAAAGTCATCATATGGGATCATTATTTCAATGAGTTTACAAACTCAAATATAAAAGCTGAACACAAAACACTTCCAACAGAAAAAAAAATTAAACAAAAATTTTCTCAAATAAGAAAGGTCTGTTACAGGTTGGAATATGGCTCATTGCTAGAATGTTTACCTAGCATACATAGTGTTCATCACCAACACAACAAGGAAAAACAAAACCATAAACAAAAATAAACTGTTTATAAAAGAAAAAAATGAGTTATTGTCCATCTCAATTTATATTTTGTTTTCATTTTATAAAAGCTCCACAGACTGGAGAGATTGCTCAGGAGTAAGGAGCTTATCAAACAGGCATGCAACCCAAGTCCCCAGCCCAGAAGCTACATTAAGGCAGACACAGCAGAATGACTACAATCAATAACACACATGACAGCTCATGTTGATGAGGATATGGACCAAGGTGTGATGTCTTTGTGTATGTTGTAAGTACCATTGGACAATAAAGAAATTGTTTTGTCCTATGGCAGAGCAACTTTAAAAAGAAGGCAGGAAATTCAAGCATAGATACAAGGAAGGAGGGCAGAGTCAGAGAGACACAATTCAGCCACCCAAGAAGCAATATGTAAGGGATTACAAGTAATGAGCCACATGGCAAGACAGATTAAAAGAAATGGGTTAAATTAAGATGCAAGAGTTAGCTAGCAATAAGCCTGAGCCATAGGCCAAACAGTTTATAATTAATATAAGCATCTGAGTCATTATTTAAGGCTAAGCAGCAGCGGGGCTACGGGCAGGACCAGACCTTGGTATCAGACCAGAATGGAAAGGTCAGAAACATATTACTACATGTTACAGTTATTTGATTAGTGCTTTGGGGAAGGGGTGGGGGACTCTTAACAATGATAATGGTGGTATCTCTGACTCATTGCCTGCTCTTTTCCCCCCTACTGTGTTCTAACCCCAGCCTTGATGTGAGGATTTGTGTGTAGTCTTACTGTATCTTTTTGTATCATGTTCAGTTGATATTTCTGAGAGGCCTACACTTTTCTGGGGGGGAACTGAAGGGTCAGGGGGTGAATCTGAAGGAGAAGAGAGGTTGGGGTAACTGGCAGGAGTGGAGGGAGGAGAAACTGTGGTCAAGATGTTTATATGAAAGAATAAATGAAAATTTAAAAAAAAATCCAGACACAGTACATTAATTATACTGAGCCCCTACTCAGAGATGGGACACAGAAACTGAAGAATCCACAAGAGCTTATGGGCCATCTAGATAGTATATGCAGTAGTGAACAAGAGAGACACTATCTCAAATAAAGAAGGTAAGGTGTCCTCTGTTCTTATAGTCACCCATAATCCCACATTTATACAAACACACACACAAGATAGGTAGATGATAGATAGATAGATAGACAGACAGACAGACAGACAGACAGACAGATAGATAGATAGATAGATAGATAGATAGATAGATAGGGGGGAGGGAGAGAGAGAGAAGTCCTTAGGATGGATGATGGAAAGAGAGAGAGGGAGAGGGAGGGAGGGAGAAGTCCTTAAAAAACAGGCTGGAAAAAATAGTTATAATATTTTGTAGTTTATATATATATATGGAAAAACTTTTATAAAGAAACAAAAATGTCCAATAATCACACAAAACAGTGTTCAGCACAGTTGCAATCAAGAAAAAAGCCCTTCACAGTCAGAACGACAATACACTATGCTAATGGCTGAAATGGAAGGAGTAGGTATATACTTTGATAAGGAAGTGGAACAGTCAGGACCCTTGCCCACTACCTTCATAAGTATTATTATGGCAAATATACCCACTTCACTCAAGACTCAGTCCCACCTCTAGAGATTTATTTCAGAGAAATGAAACCACATGTCCTCTAAATATGCCTGCATACAAATGTTTATTGTAGTTTCCCTCATAATAGGTATAAACTAGGAACTGCTTCTTGCCAATCAACAGATCAGATAAATAAACTGCTATTTACAGGCTGGTATACATTTAAAAAATGAAAAGGAACAAACCATGGCTACATGCAATAGTTGAACCTCAAAAAAAAAAGTACACTGCAGAACAGCTAGACGCAAAACAGTATACAATGTACATTTCACTTAAATAAAATACTAGATTAGATAAAACCGGTGGGTTCCTGATGTCTGGTGTGGGGGTGTTTTTAAATTAGAAGGGGCTGATAGAAATGTCCTTTTCCTGGATGGTGGTTGGAGAACATAGATGTACACATATTTCAGTGTGAGTCAATCATGCATTCAAGGTCCTAGCATTTTTTGCTGTTTGTATATGGCATTGCAGTAACATGTAGACAAAATAGCAGAGATGGAATTTTATGTGAGATGAAAAAAATCTCAGACAGCAGACATTTTTCATGGTTATTATCAGAGTTTGAACAACGTAACTGGACAACCCAAGTGACAAATCACAAAAACTTAGCCAGTGTAAGTTTTCATTTTATCACAAGTTTCATTCATGTTTTTCCCTACTGCTTTTATTTTTCTATTTGAGTTGGAAGTCATTCCCATTAAGAGGTTTACACAGTACAAAATGTACTGAGCTGAGTGTTTGTTTTGCACATGTAACTCTCAATAGTTAGAGATAGACAAGGGTTCTACATATCTTCCCCTAGTAACTTCCTCTCTAGGACATATGACATAATGAAAATGCATCTGTGATAGCCTTCCAGAAGGGTCTATCTGGGTCTGAGTGATACAGGCAGTAAGATAGTTGTCAAAGACAGTACCTTTAAGGAGGATAGAAGGATTGTCTAAGCCAACAATGAAAATGCATTTTGATTAGAGGAAGGTTTTGTTCTCAACCAGACCCTTGGAAGTCAAAGCATTAAGATACAAACAGAAGAGAATAAACACAGCACCAACCTTCATGAAAAAGGGAAGAAACCTGGAGCAAACAGAACTCCAACCATCCCCTGAGCCCAGCTGCCAGAAAGGATCCTCACTCCTAAGGGTGAGAAATGGCCATGGCAAGTAGCTGAACCTACACGTTGTAAATACATTAGTGACATCACTAATGTGTATTTGATTAGTTGGTAGAGTTAGGCATTCCTTTCTTTCTGTACCAAAGTCTTTTGTACAGAAAACTTTGCCCAGCCAACAGTCACTGCCCTCCCTAGAGGGCTTCCCAAGCCCTGGGAAGACTTTATCTTATGCTCAAAGCCCTATCAATCAGTCTCTTCTCTGAGGCATTACTGTAAGGGTGCTATTCGCTCTAACTACAGTTATAATAGATTTATAATAGATCCCCCTTTCTGTCTCCTAAACAACACACTGTTTGTGGACATTCTACTAGGTCAACAGAGGCTTCATAAAGAATGAATATATAGCATATGAACCCCATAAACACACACTGAAACCAACTTACTGATAAGAAACTCCGACCATACATTGCAAAGCTTTTATTACATCCCATTGGCAACTAATGATGTTGAGCATGTAGCTATGTTCTCTTCTTGAGTTTGAGGTCAGCATATGATACATAAAGGAAAGGTCTCAAGGAAAGAAATCAAGGAATTAAGGGCGGCAGATCTCCTCAGCCACAGCATTGACTACAGTCTACCCCTAGAGGAAGAATGAAATGGTAAAGCACACTTAGATCCAGGTCTCTTTACAAAATTACATTAGCCCTGCAATGGAGATCAAGGTAGAAGGGCCTTTGGCCATGATCCAGTAGAGGGATAGTACAGCCTGATCAGTCAGAGCCTGATGGGATAAATGATCAATAAGCTTGTGACAGGACTAGCAATATGGAATGGAGAGAGATGCTCAGAGATACCTGATGCTAAGAGGAATAAATGTTGTCTGAAGGGCAGATGTGGTAGACAGTACCTGCCCTGTAAGAACAGATTTTCAAGTGGTTTTGTTTGTTCTTAAATCATTACTCTTTAAGCTGTTTTCCAAAGAATTAAAAGGGGGAACCTCACTAAACACATACATATATGCACACACACACACACACACACACACACACACACACACACACACACAGAGAGGAGCAGGCAGTCATACCACATAGCAGCTGCCAGTAGACCATCAACTAACTGCAATGCAAGGCCCTGGCTTCTCTGAAGCTCTTTGACCCCCAGTAGATAATAAAGAGGTTGAAAATTCATAGGTTTCCCACAATCCTGATATTGGTGGCGAGAAGTGCCTTTACATATGATTAAGGCCTGAGACAGTCTAACTATTGGCACCTCCTTGTAATTTTGCTGTGGCTAGAGCTTCTATGCCAGCTTTCACTAACACTACTTCATCAGGCAGCTCCTCCTTGACATTATCTGGGATATAGAATTTCAGTTCTCTTTCTCTGGTATTATTTTATCATCGTTGTCGTTGTCATTATTTTTCAAACAGGGACAAAACTCTGGGCCTTGTTCTTACTAGGTGTGATGGTTAATTTTGTCAGCTTAATTGTATTAAGAAATGCCTGAGGTATTAGTGAGGCATCTTTGTGTGTGTGTGTGTGTGTGTGTGTGTGTGTGTTGAGTGTCTGAACAGATTGACTGAGAGAGGAATATTGGTAGCACCATCTCACCAGCTAGTGGAGCTTCCTGGTCCTGCCAAGATGTGAGTCACATTCCACTGGGAGCCACACCACCTCAGCCATACGCCTTCCCTCTACCCTGATTGACAGGATCCCTTTAAACCATAAACCCAAAAAAATCCCTCCTTCCTTAAACTGTTCCTGTCAGGTGTTCTGTCAGAGCAACAAGGAAAGGAGCTGGTGTACCAGGCAAACTTTCTAGCTCTGAGCCACTGCATCCCCTGCCCTTAAATCAATATTTCTTATATTTTGGCTTTCCACATGTCCTTAGGCTGTGTAGGTGATTCTTCCCTGGATACCACAGTTAGTTACAGGAATCTGCTTTATTTTCTCATCCTCAGAAGTACTAAAGTTTATACCTGCCAACCAATTAAAAACCAGCCTTCCCAACCTTTCTTCTTGGTTCCCAGAGGGCTTAGTTCCTTTATGCCAAGGGTTATAAACTCAGCTACTCTCACTTTTTTCTCTGGGATCTCTAACATATGCCAACTGAAATAGAGTGTGTGTTTGCATTTTTTTCTTCCTTTGAAAGCTAGTATCAGCCCAATCAATTTACCATATTTAACATTCAAACTTTATGCATATGCTAATAATATGTCATTAAAATTCATGTGGATTCTTTTATCTTTCAGTTTTACTTCTTTTTCTATATCTTGCAATTTCTACTAAATTCTATGAATTATTACTTCGTAAGTATAATTAATTATTCACCAACAAACTTCTCTATTATATCTTCATCTGAGAAAGGAAATTTGAATGCTAAAATGTTCCAGAATTTGTTGTATATATTTTGGTCTTGCATAGTCTAGAATTCAGGAGGGTTTCTCCGCACTCATTAACCTCAGGGTGCATTTGTGTGCTACTGAACAGAGCATCCAATATCTTTTGTCTAGAAAAGCCTAAAGAACCTGGATAATTAAGAAGCTAAGAACTGCTGGGAGCCAAAGTCTAACTTAGCCATATTTTATAAGTTAGCTCCTACAGATAGCCATTTGCCAGAAGGCTACATCCTTACTGTTTTAAGCTAAACCATGACTCCAGGTAGTTTCCCCAGATTCCCTCAGACCAGCAGGCAACATCCTCCAGGCCTTCTCCTTTGACCCTCTCAGCTCAGCAGGTGACATTCCCCAGGCCCTCAACTGATAACAGATAGATTTCCATATCAATTCTACCTTATCTGTTACTTCCCCTCACAGGCTTGCCACATTCTTTTGAATATCCCACCCCTTTCCTCCCAGCTACCTGCATGGCAGAGATTCTGTATAAATATTGGCTGAAATAATAAAGTTTAGGAGGATTTGAACAGAGAGATTTGTCTTGTCCTTCTGTTCTTTGTGTTCCTGCCTTCCATTTGTTTCGTTTCCAGATTCAGGTCCACGCTGAAGACCCTGCTGGCCAGGGCAAAGAACTTGGGAAGCCATGGTCCTGGGACACAAGCCTTCCCTCTACATACTGTCCCTGTGAACTGGAAATCAGCTTCCATTTGAGATGTCTAGGGATTCACCAACTGCTAAGTAAATAGATATCACAAAGGGGAATGTAATTTTGAATTTAACTGAAATAATGTTAATGTCCCATTACATCCTCCTCTGAATTTCTCCTTGAGGCTCTGAAACAAAATTTTATGTCCACTCTTAAGTAGTGATCTTCAATTCTCTCCCCACAGTTGGAACTCGGTTGTCTTTACTCCTGCAGGCTGTGGCATATATAATGCTATGACCCCAGCTTCCCTTCACTGGTTAGGCCCGACTTTACCTTCCTCAACCTTCCAGGCCCAACTGCCAGCCTAGAAGCCTTCATCTATGTTCCCCCGCAACTTATTCTGACACACTGTAGGTCAACTGCTACAGATCCAACGTCTTCACAGAATACAAGAAAACATAAATAGGACTTCACAAAGCAGGAGTCTTTTTAGCCCTCTTTGACCTGAAAACAGGCATCTCACTTCAATTATTTTTTTTAACACTATTTAATGCATTTTCAGCTTGGGAGTTACTAAAACTTAAAGTCATTTTATTGACATCTTGCTATAAAATTAAGACTTCTCAATCACATATTGATACAGTTTGGGGTTAAGTTATGAACATTACAAATATCCTCATCACACTATAATGATTCTGTCCAGAAGGATTTGTGCTACTATTCTACTAATGGCCATGCCTTGCCAAGACTGTCATTATTGTAGCTCACAGGGATCAGAGCTAGATAAGAATGATAGTTTCATATCTCCTCCAGTATGTTTTCAATATACACAGTTGTTGAATTTGCCATTTGAGGATGTTCTATTCGGAAACTTTCCAACTAGTGCACATACCTAGACTTCGCTTACATAGATGCTAAACTAATGACATATGTCCTTTACCAATGATTGCAATAGGTCCTAAAATTTTAGACATGTATATATAAAAACATAGTCATGTCTGTTTTGCTTTCACAACAATAATTACAACAAAAAATGGAAGCAAAAAGAAAATCAATTTGTTTCAGCAACTGAATATGTCTTTGGTTGTGTATAAACCAAATGTTTATTTGTGATAGGACAAATGTCAAGGGAGTAAGCAACTACTTTCTGATTGCATATAAGTCCCACTCCACTAGATGAAACACATACTTGGTGCCATTATTAGACCAAGAACCTATGGCTAGACAGGTCATAGCCCCTAGGAAAGAACCTGCTATTAAACTGACATAGTATTAAAGGGATTCCTAATGTCATCATTATACCCATAAACTAGTGCATCTCTTGTATGACATTTCTGACCCTGTGTAGGTCAGGTTCGAACCCACCCATGGCCGCTTTCCCCCCAAAAAAAATGACTCAGACGCTTATATTAATTTCATCCTGTTTGGCCTATGTCTCGGGCACATTGCTAGCTAACTCTTTCATCTTAATTCAACCCATTTCGTTAATCTATCTGACACATGGCCATGGATGGCTCACCTGGGTCCCTTACATGTTTCCTCTTTGGCAGCTGGATGAAGTCTGAGTTAACTCTGCCCTCCTCTGCCTGTCTGATTTCCTGCATACTTCTACGGTGCCCCACACAGGCCAAAACAATTCCTTTAATTACACCATACAGACAAACATTCCCACCACAATCTCACAACCCTCATCAGAAAAGCTTCTATCTGAAATACATGTAGATTGCCCCAGACACCCACAACTAGCCAAGGTACAGAAAATAAGAGAATGCAGAATGCCAAGCTCTAAATAGAACACATAATTTATATGTTCTATATATTGAAATTATGTATATTCTCCTCCAGAGCCAGAGATTATTGCAGAAGACAGTGTAGAGAGAATGTAAGAGGCACAGGCAATAGATCTGTGATTCTCAACATGTAGATCACAACCCTTTTGAGCCAAAGGACCCTCTCATAGTAGCTGCATATCAGATATCCTGTATATCACATATTTACATTATAATTCCTAACAGTAGAAAAATTACAGTTATGAAGTGGCAATAAAATTATTTTATGGTTGGACTTTAGTAAAACATAAGAAACTGTATTACAGGATCATAGCATTAGAAAGGTTGAGAGCCACTGCACTAGATGCTGAAAAAGTGTCTAGCGGAAAAGCTGTACACATGTACTCACAGTGGTTGTGACAGTCTACACAAGAAGCGAGTTGGGCACCAAGTCACAACTCTAGCTGTTTAGATACTGAGAATTATCATGCTGGGGTGGAAAAAATTCTTGGTAAATTAACCATGCCCCAATGGAAGGCCACATATCAAAGAATATATATGAGGAACAATGCTGTGGAAAATACTTTTATACACTGTAAAGATTTGTCGCTCTAATTGTTTTACTAAAAAACTGACTGGTCAGTAGCCAGGCAGGAAGTATAGACAGAACAATCAAACAAAGGACAAAGAAGGGTGAAATTAGAGGAGATGCCAGAAGATGCAGAGGGAAAAAAAAAAAAAGATATGTAGAAAATGAAGTAACAAGCCATGAGTCACATGGCAAAGCATAAATTAAAAAAATATACAGGTTAATTTGAGTTAGCTAGTAACAAGACTGACCTACTGGCCACAGTTAATATTAAGTTTCTGAGTGATTATTTGGGAGCTGCTGCAAGCACAGGAAAGTTCTGCCTGCAGAACAAATTGGTTTTGATGGATTAGCTTTTTTAATGACACAAATTTGAGTAGATGGGCAAGTGGGATGGATCAGGGAGGTTTTGGGGACCAGTAAATATGACTAAAATATAAAAAATATATTGCAATATTGTCAAAGAACTAATAATTTTTAAAGTATGTATACATTTAGTCTAAGATAAACATACATGTGAATATTATATATATATGAAATGTTTAAGTGTAGCAATGTACTTAACAGTAAATCTATGACCTAATTACTGCTTTAAACTTATTACTGAAGCCTTTCTTTCATAGGCCCAGTGAAAATATAAAGCCTGCACCATTACAAATTCCAATTGCAGCCGAATACATCCAATTATAATCAGTTGCAGTGAAGTCCCGCTCTGCACTAGGCATAATTAACCATGTGATAATAATCAGCATAATAACATTTAATGTGCTGTGATAGCATTTATAAACTACTCATGTGGATTCTAGAAAATAGAGTGTCAATGCCAACCAACAGTGCCTGTAACCCTTTCCTGATTGAAATTTTGTGCCTGCTCCTTTTTAGGGAAATTTCAATATACCTACCTGAAAATGAAAATTTAATTTGCCTAAGGGCATAATTATGTTTGTTGTTAATTTTAAAAGCCTCTTCTTTTACCAACAAACTATTTACTTCTATAGCCTTTAATAAATTACACCCTAAATGTGGGCACCCAAGAAGAGAACCTGTTACTGCCACTTTCAAAATTTTTAAGGATTTTTAGAGTACCTGGGATTTTTGTTAACATAATAGAGTTATTTAATAATTTTAATTAGTGCACCTGCAATTTAAAATGGGTATCAATCACATCTGGTTCATTTTAATAATGAAATTCTGTTAAATCCTTACAAGAAATGAAATCTTTGTCTATTCAATGAGAAAAGTAATTGTTCTAACACAGCATTTTTGGAATTCTTATTGATATGTATTCACTGTACATAATTAGAGGCTTTACAAAGACATTTTCATACAAGTTTACTGTATACTTCAGCCATACCTCTCTTTCTTTCCACTCCCCACTGCTATTATTTTATATTATTTAACCTATTCATAACCTCTGACAGTCTCACTTCTACTTTTGCATATTTATACACATATAAAGTTTTATATATCTACATAAAATGAGAGAAAATATTCAATATTTGTCTATTCTTAATCTGCTTTGTTTTGCTTCATGCAATGAGAGCTGGTTTTATCTATTTTCCTGCAAGTGTCATAATTCTTTACAGCTAACTCCATTGTGTATACATCCACTCTTTGCCTATTCTTCTCTGTGAACAACTAAGCCACCTCTATAACTTAGCTTTTGTAATAGTATGGCAATAAACATGATTGTGAAGATGTCTCTGTGCTGTGCTGACTTAAGAGCAGCATAAACAGGTCTGGTGGTAGTTCTATTTTTAGCTTTTTGAGGAGCCTCTGCACTGACTTCCACGGTTTACATTTCCACCAGCAGTGAATAAGTGTTCCCCTTTCACATATATTCATCATCACTTGTTATACTCGTTTTCTTAATGTCATCCACTCTGTCTGTGATGAGTGTTATGGAATGATCCCTCTGTATGCCATAAATATGTATTTCCCTCATTGGTTGATAATAAAGCTGTTTTGTGTAGCCTGAAATTTTCTAACCCATCCAGGCCAGAGGTCTAAACAAATTTCTCTCACCCATGGTTCAGCAGCTGCTTATAAAGTAATTATTCAGAGGTTTATATTAATTACAAACTATTGGGCCTATGACTCAGGCTTACTACCAACTAGCTCTTATAACTTAATACATGTCTATTAATCTATGCATTTGCCACACATTCTGTGGCTTTACCTGTGTTCCAGTACATCTTGCTTTCTGGGTGGCATCTGTCAAACTATGCCCTTCTTCTCCTATATCTCTGCTTGGACTTTCCACCTGCCCCTGAGCTTCATTGCCATAGGCCAAACAGCTTCTTTATAAATAAATGGCAATAAAGCATATACACAGGATACTGAAAGACATCCTACATCAGTTTTAGCCTACAGCAAGGCAGGATAATGTTAGGTGGGACAACCAAAGTAACCACTCAGAGGAAGAAGGCAGAGTTCAGGAAGATGTGAGCAAGCCACCCAAGAAATGAGATGCCAGGGGACTGGTAAAGCTGTGTCACATGGCAATACATAGACTAAAATAAATGAGCCATCTGCCAAGCATTTATAGTTTATATAAACCTCTGTGTGGTAATTTGGTAAGCTGCCGATGAGCATTTAGAAACAGGCAGCCAGGACAAAAGCGTTCCACCGTCATTTATAGGTGAAATAAAGTCTCATTCTTGGTTTAATTAGTATATCCATTTGTTTTCTTTTTTGTCCTATTTTTATTATGAATAAAGTCTCATTTTTTATTCATGTATCCCCTTGTTCAAACTCTCTTCCCCTTCCCACCCCTCCCATTCACTCTCTCTTCTCCCCATCATCTTAACTCCTCCCCAGCAAGGGCAGGACATCCCAAGGTCTCAAGGTGGCTTAGTTCAGCATCCACTCCAGGCAGATCCGCTTTCCTCACCCCAACATCAAGACTGGGTCAGGTGTCCCTCTGGAGGGAATGGGCTCCAACATGCTGGTCCAAGGTGTTTCAGATCCCAAGCTGTTCAGTGATGGTGATTTGCAGCTTGGGTGTGCTTTGCATTTTGTTTAAAGTCCACTAATGAATAATTACATCCCCTGCTTATCTTTCTGAGTTTGTGAGACCTTGCTCATGAGGATATTCTCCAAATCCATCCATTTGCCTGCAAATTTTAGGATATCATTTTTTTCTTACTGCTGAGTAGTACTCCATTGTGTAGATGTACCATAGTTTGTTAATCCATTCTTCAGTTGACAGACATCTAGGTTGTTTCCAGGTTCTTGCTATTGTAAATAATGCTGCTATGAACATAGTTTAGCTAATACCTTTGGAGTATGACTGTGTATCTTTAGGGTATACACCCAGAAGTGGTATTACTGGGTCCTTGGGGAGATTGATTCTCAGTTTTCTGAGAAACCGCCATACTGTGTTCCAAAGTGGCTGAACAAGCTTACACTCCCACCAACAATGGAGGAGTGCTGAACTCCATTTTTTGATTGGATTATTCAAGGTTTTAGGCTCTACTTTCTGGAGTTCTCTATA
Source organism: Sigmodon hispidus (assembly GCA_004025045.1). NCBI lineage: Eukaryota > Metazoa > Chordata > Mammalia > Rodentia > Cricetidae > Sigmodon > Sigmodon hispidus. Next base: position 43,141 of record PVIH01005373.1, read on the forward strand.
TATTTCAGAGATCAGTTCTCTGTCACTTGTAGAGTGGGTAGATATCTTTTCCCATTCTGTAGGCTGTCATTTTGTCTTATTGACTGTATCCTTGGTTTACAGAAGCTTCTCAGCTTCAGGAAGTCCCTCTTGTTGACTGTTGTTTTTAGTGTCTGTGCTACTGGTGTTATATTTAGGAAATGGTCACCTGTGCCAATGCGTTGGAGGGTATTTCCCACTTTCTTTTCTATCAGGTTCAGTGCGGCTGGGTTTATGTTGAGGTCTTTGATCCACTTGGATTTGAGTTTTGTGCAGGGTGATAGGCAGGATCTATTTGCATTTTTCTACACACTACCATCCAGCTATGCCAGCATCATTTGTTAAAGATACTTATCCTTTTTTCCATTGAATATTTTGGGCCTCTTTGTCAAAGATCAGGTGTTCATAGGTTTTTGGGTTAAAGCCCGGATCCTCAGTTCTATTCCATTAATCCTCAAGTCTGTTTTTATGCCAGTACCAGGCTGTTTTTATTACTGTAGCTCTATAGTATAACTTGCTTCCTGAGGTTCTTTTGTTGAGCAAAATTGTTTTGGCAGTCTTGGCTTTCCTGCTATTCCAAATAAAATTGAGTATTATTTTTACATGGACTGTAAAAAATTGTGTTGAGATTTTGATGGAAAGTGTGCTGAATCTGTAGACTGCTTTTGCTAGAATTGCCAATTTTACTGTGTTGATCCTACCTTTCCAGGAACATGGGAGATCTTTCCATTTTCTGATATCCTCTTCAAATTCTTTCTTCAGCGATTTGAAGTTTTTGTCAAATAGATCTGTTACTTCTTTGGTTATAGTTACTCCAAGGTATTTAATGCTATTTGCGGGTATTATAAAAGGTAATGTTTCCTTTATTTCTTTTTCAGTCCTTTTATCTTTAGTGTATAGAAGGGCTACTGATTTCTTTGAGTTAATCTTGTATCATTGCTGAAGGTGTTTATCAGCTGTAGCAGTTCCTTGGAAGAATTTTGTGGGTCACTTATGTATACAATCATACCATCTGCAATAGAGATAGCTTCATTTCTTCTTTTCCAATTTGAATCCCCTTAATTTTCTTGCGTTCTCTTATTGCTTTGGCTAAAACTTCAAGAACTATATTGAATAGACACAAGGAGAGAGGACAGCCTTGTCTAATTCCTGATTTTAGTGGGATTGCTTCGAGTATTTCTCCATTTAGTTTGATGTTGACTGGCTTCTTGTAAATCACCTTTATTATATTAAGATATTTTCCCTGTATTCCTGGTCTCTCCAGGATTTTTATCATAAAGGAGTGTTGGATTTTGTCAAAAGATTTTTCAGCATCTAAGAATATGATCATGTAGAGTTTCTTTCAGTTTGTTTATATAATGGATGACATTTATTGTTTTTCATATATTGAACTATCCCTGCATTTCTGGGATGAAGCCTACTTGATCATGGTGGATGATATGTTTTCATATGTTTGTATACAGTTTGCCAGAATTTTGTTGGGAATTTTACCATCAATATTCATGAGGGAAATTGGTCTGTAATTCTCCTTCCTTGTTGTGTCTTTGAGTGGCTTGAGTAATAGGGTAATTGTGGCCTCATAAAAAGAGTTTGGCAATATTACTTCAGTTTCTACTGTGTGAAACAGTTTGAGGAGTATTGGTAGTAGTTTTTCTTTGAATGTCTGGAAGAATTCTGCACTGAATCCATCTGAACCTGGCCTTTTTTTTCTTGGGAGGCATTTAATGACAGCTTCAATTTCCTTTAGGGTTATAGGTCTTTTAAGGTTTTAATCTGATCATGATTTAATTTTGGTAAACAGTACCTGTCCAAAAAGCTGTCCATTTCTTCTGGATTTTCCATTTTTGTGGATTTTCAAAGTGTGATCTGATAATTCTCTGGATTTCCTGGGAGTCTGTTGTTATGTCCTCTTTCTCATTTCTGATTTTGTTGATTTTGATATTCTCTCTATGCTTTTTGGTTAGTTTGGATAAAGGTTTATCTATCTTGTTGACTTTCTCAATGATCCAACTCTTTGATTCATTGATTCTTTTTATTGTTCTTTTTGTTTCAATTGTATTGATTTCAGCTCTAAGTTTGATTATTTCGTGCTGTCTATTCCTTTTAGGTGAGTTTGCTTGTAAGTATTCTAAGGCTTTCAGCTGTGCTGTTAGTTCTCTAGTGTGGGATTGTGTATCCATTTTTATGATCAGCTTTTATATTATCCTTTTTGTCTATATAATTCTGAGGTCAATTAGGACTGACATCAAGTAGTTTCCCAACCTCCATGCTCTTGATTCAAACTTGAGCTAATTTTAATCACATCATTAATTGACAATAGTACATGTACAAGAAATCCATGTGTTTATTTTACTAGAATGAATATCCTAATAAACTCTATGCTGTGGACAAAGAAATTGGATGTTCAATGCTTTATTTGGCATTAAAATCTTTAGACTATCAAATCTTAGCTTAGGGCTTAAGGTAAGTTCTCTCTAGATAAAGGAATCTAACATTTGTTCTTGAGTTTTGGTCTGTTTGTTCATTAGAAACACTTACATGTTGTTATTCGTCTCTTGTTCTGTTTCCTTGTTTTCCTTTGCTTCATGTGGGATGGTATGAATGCTAGGTAGACATTCTAACACAAAGCTACATCCATAGCTCTGTTCCAAAAAAAAAAAAAAAAAAAAAAAAAAAAATGACTGGCATTCTCTGTGACTCTGTTCAGGATTCTTTTGTTTTGGTCAGTAGAGGGGAAATAAGTCCAGGATTTTTGCATACTGGATAAGGGCTCTGCCATCAAGCTGTATTGTCAGTTCTGATTTTGAGACAGGACCTCACTCTGTAATTCAGACTAGCTTCAAATTCACTATGTAGCCCTGCTGGCCTTAAACTCACAATCCTCATGCATTTGTTTTCCAAGTCCTGATCTTATAGGTATTTATCACCACATCCAGATATTCACCAAACAGAAACAAGGAGTTTCTTGTTTGAGCCTTAATTTTTGTTGTACAAACAACTAATCCTAGGTGTCATGACCACCTCGACCAGCAATGAACACACAACACTAGCTCCTCTTTCAGCAGTTTATTCAGGAACCTTGAATCCTGACTTCTGACTTCTGATGACTGACTAACTGACTGACTGACGACCCCGGGAAAACCTACCCACAACCTAGATAGCCTCTGGGCAGCCAACCCTAGTGCGCCACGTGGGCACTACCTATAGGTCCAGGTACGCGGAAGCAAGCCAGATCCTGAGCCTAGCCATATATGCAATTGTTTGTCACTGAGAGCACTCACCATGTGGAAGGTGGAGGGCGGAAGCCAGCACCATCTTTAAGGCACGGCTGCACGCAGCACCCTACACCTAAAGTGTCATGCATGCTAAGCACATGTGATAGCACAGAGCTATATACCCATCCCTTAATAACTCTTAATTAATCACCCTTTCCAGGTGAGGCTCTGTCACATTAAATATGCAGACACTTTGTGTTCAGAAACTCAAAACTGCCAGAAAGAATCTCTCAAGATACTTTCCGTTTCATGTTTCCAAAATGAGAATAAAAATATATAGAATGACATCTGCATCTAAAAGGCTTTTCCACTAATGAAGAAGCAATACAAAACACTATTCTTCAGAGCAGAAGTCCAAGTTGCCTTAGATGACTAAGGAAAGAACTGGTAAGATTAGACTAATCTGTTCACATTTCATTTGTGATGTGAAGAAGAAACAGGAAGGGATAAATAGGAAAGCCAAAAGGCTCTTGCATCATCTGCAATCCTATATTAATGCCATCAATCATTCACCTACCTGTCCACAGAGTTAAGATGGAGTTGCTGAGAGGTTTCTCTCTTCTCTGAGTAGAAAGAGAACCACCATGGATCTCTAAATAGTACTAAGTAGATGGTGTCTTCCTATATATTCCAGTGTAGTGGTCTGAATGAAAAATATTTCTGATAGCCTTAGACATTTTTACAATTGGCCTCTAGTTAGTGGCATTGTTTAGTGATGTTTATGTGAGTCAACCTTGATTGGAGAGAGCTGGGAGAAGGCTTTGAGATTAGAAAGCATCTTCTACTTTTATGGTCTCTCTTTTCTTTGTGTTTGGCATTTAATATGTGAACTTCCTGCCCCTGCTACCATGCCTGCTGCTTGCAGCCAGGCTTCCCCTGCATAGTGATTCCTCTGTAACTTGTAAGCCAAAATAAACCCTTCCTTCTGTACGTTGTCTTGGTTATGATGTTCACACAATAACGAGAGTGTAACTATACCCAGGCTGGCCTTGAATTCAACAGTTTCCTACTTGGCCTCTTGAGTAATGGGATTGCAAGTATGTGTTACCAAGCCTGGTGGGACTCTACTCAAATCCCTACTTTTATTTGCTATTGTTTATAAGTGATGATGGCTGATACCAAAATGAAGCCAAAAGTAAATGAGGAAACTATATTGAAAACTATGAAAAGATCTTTTGCCCTCAAAAGAAAACATATGGTTCATGAATATTGCAATGAGAGATAAGAACAGAAAAGTTCAGTCTTGGGGCCTCACCTGTGATCTCTTCTGAAAAACCCCCAAAGCACTCACTTATGCCAGAAATATTTGTCTGCTGTGGACCAAGCCCTGTGCCAGAGATACAATCATAAATAATGCATGATCTCTGCTCTCCCAAGACTTGCATTTTAATTAGACAAGCTAACAGAAGTAAATACAAAATAACTACAGGGTGCTGCAATAATTGCTAAAAAGTATGCCATGGAGGAAGCAAAGGTTCAAAAGCAAAAGACTCAGTCTGACAAAAATAAAAACAAGACAAGAATATGCAGAAACACCACATGTGGTGGTCAGCCTGACCTAGCCCATGTAGTGGCTTAAAGTCTCAAATGACCAAATACACAACCTTATTACAGAGGATAGGGACTAGATAATCCATGAAGGCAGGCAATGAAGACTTCCCACTGGTTACCCCACCCTTCCTCTCCTGTCTATCATTCCATTCTGAACTCTCTTCTTGTCTATCCAGCTGTCAAGATAACTTGTACCCACAAATACTCTCCATTCTCTTCCCCCTTTCTTCCTATATCACATCTCATAGCAAAAGAATTGTTTCATCCAATTTGAAGAATATCCTCCTGAGCGAGATATCATAAGCCCAGAAAGATAAGCATGGCATGTACTCACTCATTAGTGGACTTTAGACAAAAAGCAAAGAACACCCAAGCTGCAAACCACAACCTCTGAAAAGCCTGGGATCAGAAGGAACTTAAGAAAGATTTCCAAGGATTCCCCTAGGAAGAGAAAATAGAGATCTTCCTACCTAATTGGGAGTATAATGGGCCCAAACCAAGAAGATGTGGGAACTAATCAAGGGAGAAGGAGATGACTGAGTGACAGGAGAAACAGGGAGGGAGAATAAAAAAGAGATGGAGATCTTAATAGAGGAGGCCAATGTGGTTTTGGAAAAAGATGAGGTGCTAGGGTAATCTCCAAGAACTCACAGGATGCCCCTGGCTAGGTCTCCAGCCAATAGTGAAGGTGTTGCCTAAACAGAACTTCCTCTATAATCAAATAAATAGCCACCTCAAGTGCCATCACAGAACTTACATCCAACAATGAATAGAAGTAGAGGCAGAGATACATGGCTGAGCACTGAGCTGAATTCCTGGTCCAGCTGAGAGCAGGGGAGGAGAATCTATATGAGCAAGAGGATAGATGGGGCTTGTGAGGAAAGTTCCCACAGTGCTGGCTGTAGCTCTGGTGAGCTCACTGATTTAAGAGCAGCTGCTGGGGAACATTCAAGAAAAGGAACTAGGCCCTCCAAGGATAGGCAACTGTCCACTGACATGGGCAGTATGTGGAGTCTCGAGGAAGGGGATCAGACTGTGTTTCTATTTGTGGACTGGCACTTCAGAGCCCATTTCCTCCAGAGGAACAGCTAACCCATTCTTGACATTAAGATGAGGAAATTTGACTTGTCTGAAATGGATGCTGAGCTAATCCACCTTAGGACTTCTTGCCCTTTTGGGGGAGGGGATGGGGGGATGGAGAGGAAGGAGGCTGAAGGCTGGCCAGGAGGAATTGGTAGGGAGAAGGGAGAGAGAACAAGGGGAAACATGGGGGAGAAAAGGACTTTATTTTATAAATAAAAAAAAAATTGTTCCATCCCAGTCTAGATTGCTGAAGCAATGAGTGTATTGGGGTTGATTACAATGGGAAAGGGGTTACTGGCAGAAGCATGTGTGACTCAAGGGTAGCTACACAATGAGAAAGCCCACTCCAACATGGGGGAAAACTCATGAAAGCAATATTCCAGTGTTCTCTGTGCAATGTGAGGCAACTCCACAAGACAAAATAAATACTTCTAACTCTAATAAATATGTGCTATGTGATAATCTTTTTATACTGTGTAAAGAGAGGGCTCTGCCAAGGCACCTTCTCATTGGTTTAATAAAGAGTTGAATGACTAATAGGACTAGACAGGTGGGTCTTCTGGGGAGAGAGGAATTAGGGGTAAGGGGAATAAAATCTGAGAGATGGGGATTCACCAAGGAGAAGTGGAAATCAGATGTTCACTGTACTGAAAAATGTAACAAATCACATGGCAGAACACAGATTAATAAAATGGGTTAATTTAAAGTTATAAGAGCTTGCTGGGAACAAGCCTAGGCTAAGGCCAACCTTTCATAATAAGAAGTCTCTGAGTCATTATTTAGGTGCTGGTGGTCCAAAAAAAGACCTGTTTTAAATATGTTCTTAGCCTCTCTCCATAAATGAAATCACATGGAAGGTAAAGTTGGAGTTGATCTTGAAACATATAGCATTCTAGGAATGAAGTGCTTAGAATCCAAAGGAGTTGAAGACAAGAAACAGTTGGAACACCACATGTGTTACATTTATAATGTACAACTCTTGGAAGCAAACCTAGCATGGTCTGAAACTTGATTTACTAATATATTCTTGTGCTTTGTATAAGTTTTATAACTTTTACTTGTGGTCATGAATGTCATTAATAAAGCATAATACTCTAGCTTCTTCCATTAAGCATCACTTCCTAAAGGCCTCATTGTCTCCCAGTAGCACCAGAATGTTACAAACAACCTTTTATCACATGAGACCTTCAGAGACACTCTGAAACAAACTACAATAGTAACAAACATGAAATTGTCCGAAGAAAGCATATTTGACAATAAAGGACACAAAGAAATGGTTCCTGACCCTGAACAGGAAGAGATGGCCCCTAGACACTGAAGGATCTATGCATGCATGTATTAGACAATAAAAGAATAGTGACTTCTCTACTATACCTTCCTGATAAGTTTCCATACTTTAATAGAGACTTGTGATTTTGTGATCGGTTTAATCTATGCTGCCTGGAGACCTGGATTCCTAGAACTGGTCCTGTTACTGTTGGCCTGCCTATTGGTTTTGATCTCCCTCTTCTGTTCATCATAGCTACATATGGTATATCTGGAACAATCTGTCTTTCTCATGGCCCTGAAAGAATGACAGGGAAGCTTCACTCATGATACTGCAATAATGTAGTTATCTAAACATGTCCCAACAATGACAACTCAGTAGACTTGCTGATACAGAGCAGGGAAACTTCATGAGAATCCAACCCTAAACAGCTACAGGCAACAAAGTACCTCATAGGGAGGAAGAATCAGACTCACCCAGGGATGATACCCCTAATTGGTTATTCAATACCATGTAGTTATACCATAAAATCATATACACAAAATGGACTTAGTAAGTTATGTTTATATATTTATGGATTTATATAACAATGATAATCAAAGAAAAAGAAGCTATGAATTTGACAGAGCATGGAGTGTGTCAGGAGAGGAGTTAGAAAGAGAAGACATGAGAGGAATTGGAAGAAAAAGGGAAGAAGAAAATGATGTAATTATATTTGAATTAAAGTTTTATTAAAGTGTTCCACTTTGTGTTTTCAAAAACAGATCCTGCTTTGGATTATTAAACCATGGATATGTCAAATTACTCTACATATAGTTACCTTTCTTGCTGTAATGAAGTATCGTGGCTTGGCAACTTAAGAGAGAAAATATTCATCTTGGCTCACAGTTTAAGGGGCTAAAGTCCATCAGGCTGGGGAAGACACAGCAACAAAGTCAGCTTTGGCATGTTGGTAGGAGTGTACTTCCACTTTGGCAGATACAGGGAAGGAAGTGGGGCCAAACCATAAACTATAATGCCTGTTCTACTGGCTCATTTCCTCCAGCATAAGCTACATCTTAAGGCCTTTTTTTTTCTCTCAAAATTACACCAGCAGTTGAAAATCAATTACTCAAATACATAAGCCTGTGAGGAATATTTCACATTAATCATCTTTGTAATCCTCTACTAATAAACAAATATGTCCTATTTTGACCACTTCCTGTCATCTTTCAATGGGTGGTAATAATAGAGTCCAGGGTGATCTCCTTGTGCCAATTCCTGACTTCTTTCAAACAGACTCTAGTCTCCAAAATACTGGGAGAGAAAGATCTTTAAGGGTATATGAGTGTCTCATTCCTTAGCTGAAAAGAAAACTGACCAGCAATATCATACACCACAGTTGCTTCATACTACACAGGATACAAGCAAGAGCCTAGAATGCCTATCCTCTTGCTTTCCTGCCCTCTTTCTTTCTCTTAACATCACCTCCTCCAAAAACTTTCTCTGACTGCTCAGAAATGTTCCTGGTCAACTCTTATGTTTCTGTGCTATTTAACTTTATCATATATCCCATATAGTAATTCTGTTTTATTCTAGTCTCTTTTCCCATTGAAATGTAAGCCTAATGAAGTCAATACCTTCATCCTTCATCTTTTTCACTGCTACACTGCAGTACCTAAAACAATTCCTGAAACATAATGATCATTCAATAAATACTTAGTGTATATGATGAAGTAACTTTCACAGTGTGCCCTGAAATAGTAAGGGCCATAGACATATGGCAACACATGTTTTCATTGTTTCCATTGACAACCTGCAGATTGCACATGAGTTTTCAGATTAAGATCTCACCTACAATCTTTCTTGGTGTGCTAAATAGCACTCCAAGTCATTCACTCCAGTTTTATGTTTCTAGCTCTGATTTTCTTAGATTATTTACAAAATGTGAGTACCACTATAACATTATTTCACCAACTGAGAATATTGTTTTCCTTTCCTGCCTTTACCTACAAATTTCTTTCTTCACATGGAACTTAATTTTATCCTTCAGGAGATGCTCTTATGTTCTACTGCTCCATTTCATATTCATCTGCAGAGTACCCCTGGATTTCTCCCAAATTCTCAGTAGCATCAGCAGCATCCATTAGTCCTTAACAATCTCTTTAGTAGATTTTTAGTTTATGTTCCATGATATTTATACTCAACAAAATATGAAATCTTTGAGTGAGACAAATTCTTTTGTATTAGCCATAAAATTAGGACTATAGAGGCTAGAAAGAGGGCTCAGTTGGTAAAGTGCTTGCAACACAAGTATTTAAACCCCAGTGAGAATGGGGAGAAGAACCTAGCTAGAGCTATGGAATGAAAGACAGGAGGATCCCTGGGGCTTTCTGGTCGACCATGAACACAAAATCAAAAGTGTCTAGATTTGATTAGAGACTTGCTTCCAAAAAAAGATAAAGCGTTATTGAGGAAGACAACCAATTGTGGCTTGCTGGCCTGTGTGTGTGTGTGCATGTACACATGCACATACACACAAACACACACACACAAACACATACCACAGAATTGAAGCTATAGTAGGTATCTAATAAATTATTGATCAATTAATGTGTAGACACAAATATTATGCATAAGTACTGCTGACTGATATTATATCAAAGAGGAAGGTCAGCAACTGGGGGCTATTCTGAGTCAAGATTGTCTATAACTTGATTACAATAGGAAGAATGTGATTAATTTCAAAATTTACATTCCTTAAAATTACATGACAAAGACTCAAAGGGGAAATTTTCTAATGGAAAATTTAAATATGTAATACTCAGAACAAAAGGTAGAGAAAATAAAGATGAACAGTCTTTCTCAGCCCTCTTTTTCCCCAAACTCTGGAACAGAAGTATAAAGTTCTCTGGGAAGTTGTTGAGTATAAAAATTTCTCATTAATTCTCTTTCTTCCTGCCTTTACTTCTCAGAGTGAGTTCAGAACGTCAAGACATTGATCCTCAGCCAATGGAAAACCCTTCATTCCTCAGCCCTGCATGCTTATTAAACACTGATGAAGGCACATAATAGTGCTTTGAACTTGCAGGTTGTGTTTCCATACCGAGCACCCCGCAATGTCTCTGGAGTCCTTAGAGGGACTTCCCCAGAAGGACAACAGATGTCATCCTCATGTTTCCTTAATGCTCCTTCTCTTCAACTTGATTTCATTTGCTTTTAACTCTTTTTTAAAAAGAAAATAGTATTCTTGGTTCAAAAATGCGGCTTTCCTTTTTTGCATAAATTTGCATAATGAAGCAATAACTCAAAATATGGGTAAAAAAATTCATCAGTCAACCTCCAGTAATTGTATTCAAATTCAACATGGGTGGCACTACACATAAAAAATACCTGTCAATTTTTAGGCTAATGACAACCTGGACCAAGAGGTAAGACTATTCTAGAAGGGCACAGTCTACTACACCCTGTAAGAAGTTACTCTGCTTTCTCTACATAGCTTTATGGAATGTGATATGGGGCTCTCTGTTTCCACTAGTACTTCTGAAAGCAAGTACAGTTTAGATGTGACCCTTGCAGGGAAAGCATTTATTAAATTTTTGCCTTTGGCCCTAATATTTCTTCTGCACACAGTTAAGGTCATTCTTTTTTCAATTGAAACTTCTATTTTTCTTCACTACCCTGTGGTTGTTCTTTTCTGAGAATGTGATTTAGTACTGCCCTCTACTAGAATCACCTGAGAAGGAGTCAACCCCAGTGTTTTGGAAACACAATCTATAACTCTGAAATTTCGGCAAGTTGCTTAGACAATTCCCACTAACATGAAGTTTTGATCTATTCCTACACACACACACACACACACACACACACACACACACACACACACACACACACACGCACGCACCTCATATAACAAGCTCATTCCTCCTTCTGAGAGAAAACTGCAGTGAGAAAATTTTGGAACATAGAAATTTTTTTTTACATTACTCGCTAAAAGGAATGATGATTGACCTGGGGGAGGGTGGCCAATCACCAGGAAATGATAGAAAACCATAACACCTCTCTAAAAACCTGCTTTTCATTTTCATTCACTGGCAAATATATCTGATTAAGAGTCAGGACCCATCATATTCTCTGCAATTCTCTTACATTCCCATCTGGAAATAAAACATATTTGAGCCACATGATTCCTTCTGACTTCAAGAGACCAACCATTTGGAGATGATTGAAAGTACACAGAAAAGAAACTTCTACAATGTCAAATATCTTTAGGTTTTAGAATTAATAAAGTCCTAGAGGTCACAATTAAACCAAATAAGTGCATTAACTACATGAAAGGTTTAGACATTTTCATACACTCTGTTGTGAAAACATTTCTCAAATCCAGTTGTCTTTTTCAGTTTTGCTATATTATTGTTTTGATTTTAAAATTTTATACTTCAGAAAAATTTATTTTCATATTATCTTACTCTTTAATTCTTCCTGTGCCCTCACATCAAATATTAGAAATTTATGTCTGTTCTCATATGTATATGTGTGTGCATGTGTGTGTTCATTTAATGATACTTACACATGTACATAGGAGGGGTTGACAATGTAGGCATAGTCAGCTCATCAGTCGTTTTATCCCTGAAAAAAATGACTTTCCTGCCTCCTACCTCCACAACCACCAATTGCCTGTAGCTCCTGTACTAAGGTTAGGGCCTTTCAAGCCCTTCCCCTGTAGCTTCTAGAATACTGACTGACATGTTCTCCTGAAGATCTTGTTTAAGAAACCACATTTTTGATAGTTCATAGATACAGTAGTCTTGCTGTGTCTGGAAGTCACTGTCTCACCACAGTCCTCTTGGTCTTCTGGCTCTTAGAATCTTTCTGCCATTATCCCATGATGTTCCCTGAGCTTTTGGTAAAAGAGTTGTGTCCCCTCTTGAAGTGAGAAGTCTACAGTCACTAAATATCTGCACATTGACAGTCAGGGTTTTGTGCAATGGCTACTACAAAAAATAAGCTTCTATGGTGACCTGTGAGAGATGAACTAATTAAGAAAGTCTGTGTTAACAGTTTAATAGTTTTTTCCTGTGGCTTTTCTTTCTAGTGCTCAGCTAGTTCTATCCATCTGGCTTATCTCAAGCAAGTCCTCCTGGTGAGATCACATGTAGTGGCAATCTGTTAGATTTCTAGTCCATCACTAAAGTATGTGGAACCACAAGAAGGTTAATCAGAAATTTTTCCTCAAATATCAAGTAATTAGATGACTATAGCTTTAGCTAATGCCCTATCGAGTGGATGAATGCCCACAGTCTTCTTTCTAAAGTGCCCCAAGCATTTCTAACAAGGCAAAAACATTTGCTGAGAGAATTGCTGTTTGTGATGGAATGAGGACTGCTCTAACAAGTGTCCTTGGAATTAGAGATAAAAGTAAGTACATTGAAAGACATATAGCACCTAAAGGCTTGAAGCCAGGGAGGACATCACCAGAATGCTCATCAACATTTTCTGTTTTTAACATTTATGATTTCCCCCGGGGGCTACGGGTGCTGGGTCGTCATCGACACTCATCATCTCGCTCCAACCCCAGGGAGAGGTCGGCTGGTCCGGATCTCCCTCCATCCTATTCTGCCAGACAAAAAGATTCCGGCATCTTGACTTATTTAATTTTTTATCATAATTGAGAAACAACATTGATTGTGTATTAAATCTATTTTTTAGGAGTGTTGATCTGATCTTTAGTGACATAAGCACCCTTTAAATTTTAAATTAGTATGGTCAAAAGCCAAAGGAAAAAAAAGTTGCTTATTAACTTTTGAATCTGATACTGTTCTATGTATTGTCATGGTTAATCTTTGTAGAAAGTCAGTATAAGGTTTTTTTAAGCTCTATTTTTTGTCTTGGATCTAGAATCATTTTTTAAGCATTTAAAGTAGCTGTATGACATAGCAGTAATGTGTGTTTGTCAAAAGCAGTCTGAACTTTTGTATCAGCAAACAAACCCTCTCTAAGAATTTTATCTTGAGAGATGTTAAAACTTCTAATTTTCTTTGTTGTTTAATGGCCTTAACCTAGTAAATTTTTTTTATTATAAATGTTGGCTACAGTCTAGTATAGCCACTGATAATTGCATTTAATCATTAGCCATTATTTGATATTTTGTTGGCTTTAGTTTAGTATCTGTTTTACATGTGTGAAATTAATTTCATGGTGAAAAATAACTATGTATAGGTTTTTAATTATACTTTACAAATCTTAGAGATTTATTATATGTATATTTATTATATGTATTAATGGTATATATATGTATATATATACCATTTTTAGAATGGTAACTGGATAGATCATAGGAGGAGATAAAAAATACCTTTTACATTTACAACTTTAGACAAATCATCTCTATATGTTAGTGATGGTTGTCTTGGACTGTTTTGGAATGATTGTGTCTTAATATATTTTTTAATTTTAATAACACTTTTTTATTGTTATTAGACATCACTGAAATTTTTTAGAGTTTGCATCTTTTGATTAGCCAATCTTTTTATAATTTATGGAATTAATAAGTTTTTTATTTTTATGATTAACACGGAGTTTTATAGACCTATATTTTTTGTAAAGACCTAATATTTGTGCTTCAGGAGGAAGATCTATCTGAAAGTTTGTTGTAATTAATATTTACAAAATTAACTTTGTGTGTCGGTTTATCATTGACAGATTTTATAATGTATTTTAGAGAGCAATTTTTATTTTTATACTTTAAGTTTTTTGTCAGGCCAATCAACATTTTACATTTAACATAGGTATTAAATTATTTTTTTGAGATATGAAATGTAAAATCAAGCCAAAAAATAACAGGACTGTTATAAGCATAAAGCTCTCAAAAATATATTTATGCAAGAAGTTTTTGATTATAGCAGTAAAAAAATTAAATTTTGGGGAAGTTGTGTTATCTGTAGTTTTGAAGAAATTATCATTATTAAAATTATATATATTATATATAAAAAATTATTTAACTCAGACTAGATGTAATGGCAATGTTTGGCTAGCAGATGTTGCAGGCATCACTCTAATTAGTTATGGCGTGCTGACTCAAGCCTTTAGCATGGCCTGCTATGAAAATAATCTAATGAAAGGCAATATTTTGCAAAATCAGAGTAACTTACTATAAATATATGTTGAAAAACATGCTGATATTAGCAGTTTGTCTTTGTTTTTAAGGTAGGATGTGAGACTCAGTTGAGGAAAAGCCTAGGGAAATGGGAAGCACATTGGTAGGAATGCATGCACCAAGAAATAAGCTATGCGGAATCACAGGTACTCTGCTTTGCTAGACAGAAAATATCTTTTAAAAGAAGGTGAAGATTGAATTTTAATCTATCTTGGAGTTTGTAAACTTTAAGACAAAAGCCGTTTGGGACCATGTGAATGGCCCTTGGTCTCTGGTATGGGCGGGGGCAAGGCCTCTACTAGTTACAAGCTGAAACCACAGACCCACAATAGGTGCCAGGTATAGCAAAAATTATTCACTGACAATTGATTATATAAAAGGATTAATATTTATTAAGGGTTTTATATGAAACACTCACTGATACCTGGAGGATTTAAATATCCTGCACAGCAGCAGCAGCAGCAATTCTCCCTCTGAGAACTGAGGGAACAAACAGGAAAGGGAAGTAGCGTACACCCAGACTTTGAAGGGGCTGGCTACATCCCAGATGGGGTTCCTCAGAACCTCAAAATCAGTCATAACTCTTGGTCTTGCTAAATAGTGCCTGATCCCACCATCTCACCACAGAAAACTAGCAAAGTAAATACAGAAAGGCAGAAACCAGAATAAAGAATCAGACTCAAGTAGAGAATAAAGTTCTGAAATTTCCATCTATCCTAACATAAATTTATTGTGCCCAATTCACATGCAAAGCAACCTTTAAAATTAGGATCTTGAAAGGAACCCAGATCCCTCTCTCCTAACAGAAGATCTGTGAGCCAGTAATACCAGGAAAAAAATCTTTCTTGCTAAAGACTCTGAAGATCCTCATGTTTGTAATCCCATGATCTGGAAATCTGAGGCAGGAAGATTATCATGAGTTTAATACCAGCCTATAGTATACAGTAAGTTCCAGGCCACCCTAGGCTACAGAGTAAGACCCACATACACAAATGAATAAATACCAGATACTTTTAATTATGTGTATTACTGATAAAAAAAATATTACAAGAGCCTAGTATCCCTTTTCTTTTTTTTTTTTAAAGAAGGATATTTGTTAATAAAGGTGGTCAGAGGGGGAACACTCACTGATACAAAAGAGATTAAAAAGTCATGCAGTTTCTGGAAAGGACGGATTGGTCCATGAGGCTTTATTCTGTGGGTCAGGTCTTTCATCCAAGAGCATGAGAGAGAAGGGGCATCTGCATATGTGCACCCTGATCTTAAGCTGCCCTCCAACAGGCCCCTAATACTGGTGCACCAAGGTCATAGGTGAATTCTGTGCTGGCCAAGAGGTTATGCCTCTAGGACAAGGTGATAGTACACTCTCCACTACATCTCCCCCTTTTGTCTAAATAAGAAAGCTCTAAATCTAAATATAAAACTATATACAATAGAAACAATTATCAGGTAATGTCCAGGAGAGGGAAAAGGCAAAACATAAAAAAAGTGAAACTACAACTAATAAGAACAACATCAAACATGAAACATATAATAAATGTACAGAATACTGGTAAGTGGCAAAATGCAGAGATTACTTCAAAGATATCTTATCTTGAATCTAAATGCTCTTAACTAATATATGGGATGGTCATAACTGTGACTATCTAGTCTTCAACCAATTACCTGAGTATGCAGAAAATGCAAGCAAGCAACTTCTGAAATTTAACAAGAGAAGACAGGAACAGCTGGGTGCCTGGACAGTCACTCTAAACTTTTATACAATGGTGGGGCATTCAATTGTTTGGCTATCAGCCCAGAATATCTGACAGATATTTCAGAAGCATAATATTTTTTGACAAACTATCTTATTCTGTCTTGGCAGGCTTCAGCAGTCTCTTATCCTTAGTCCTGCTCTTCCAGACTGGACACTGTGGTGCTTACTGTTAACTGTTAAGGCAAGGGCAGTTCTTTGCCCAACAGGCCATTATCTGCCAAGGAAAACAAACTCCATGTGGAGTGTCTTTGATGCCCAACATCATCTCTGGAAAGGAATCGTGTCTCATGTCAGCCAAATTCTGAATAATAAAACATTTAAATGCCATATTTTCTAGGTCTACGAAGTATCTGATGATTGCCTATCCATCTGGCATATGTTATTATATATCTAGAAAACCTAATTAATATGACTATAATATGACAAACATGGATAACTATGACCTGTAATTCTTATCAACCTAGATGACTTAAAACTGAGGCTTATGTTATAAAAGTAGACAATCTGTAAATAGACATACAGTATAGGGACAATGACTTTGGGTATGATAATCATACAAAATATCTTAAGCAGAGGTAAAAACGTATAGTGCAAAATGAAACTATCCTTAATACGTATCAACATACAAAATATCTTAAACAGAGGTAGAATATACATATTATGTCATAATATATTTTCATATATTATGACAAATATAATTAAGCAGAGGTAGAAATTTATAATACAAATGATAACATTCTTAATATGCATTAATGTAAAAATATTTTAAACAGGTAGAAGCATGTGCACAATATAAAAATATAGATTTGAATTTCTATTAATATATAATCTATCTTAAACAGACATAAAGAATAATTTCACAATTGTATCAATATACACAAATTCTACCAGTGTAAATTATCTATGGCTAATAGTTAGCTAAATTTGTTTATAGGTAGATACAATAATCTACCTATATCTATCCTATCAATTCCTTTTTTCTTTTCCAAAAGGGATTCCTGAGTCTAACTTTATTATTTCACCTTCAACCCTAATACAACTTATAACCACCCTAACAGAGTGACAATTATCCAACCATAAGAAAACAAAATTTATTGGAAGAGAGGTTTAGTTTTTCTTAAAATTGCTTCCTACTGTCTGGGAGTAATGGTATGTCTGTGGGAGCCTATAAAAAACTCAAACAGTGGTTAAGTCTCATAGGACTGGCTGTAACATCTGCAGCCAGTCTCAGAGCTCTGGGTAGGGCTATCTGAAGTTCTGATTGAAGGTATAATATGATGAATAGGTTTAGTAAGCTATCTTGCACTGTCATGAACAGTTTGTAGTTCAAAACCAATCACTGAGTGGTATACATCAACTCGAAGACATCATAATGAACCAGGCAGACTCATTGTGGTGGGGGCTCATCTTCTTTCTAGATGTTTCAGAGATTGCTGTTAGAAGAATTTGTTGTTTATTGTGAATAATTTAAACATTATAAATATTAAAATAAAAAAATTTGGAGAAATGTATTCAAAGAAAGGTTTTTTAAAGTAAAGAATATGGAAAGAAATGCTGGAAAGGCTGGACTGTTTCCATGTGACTTCACTCTGCAGTCACATCCTCCATCCAAAGCAGGAGAGAAAAGAAGGAGCTACTGCAACTGTGCTCCTGATCTTACACTGTCCTACAACCAGGCCCCTAATACCGGTGCCCCCTGGTCATAGGTGAATTCCAGATCTACACTGGTCAAAAGGCTAGGTTGAGGTGATAATACCTGTTCTCCACTACATCAATATTCTTTGGGATCCATGGCCCTGTATAATAAGGAAGCCAGTAATGATGGTTGTTGCTGAAGCTCAGTAAAGAGAAAAGAAAATCCAAACATCAATAAGTTAGTACCATTGCCAGGAAGGAAGGTTTCCAACATAATTAACTTTCATGGCTGGCTTCTAGATAGCTATCCCCTGGTGGTGTTGTGTAGTATTGGTACCTTTTGTTATTTCTGCATCAATAAAGCTGAGTAGATAATAATGATGACAGCTTGGTGAATTAGTTAACTTAATGGAACAATGTAATACCAAGGTAATGCTTCAAAAAGGTCCTACTTCCCCAAAGAACTTCGAATTGTAGCATTCTGAGGGCTAATACTTTAAAACATGGATCTCTGGGGGATGCTGTACATACTTAAGTTTCAGTACTTGGTTAGACTTTGTGGTGGGAAGTCCCTACAAAGAAACCAAGCATAGGTGGACATCAGATGATATATGGAAAGAGACTAGATCATATGGACAGGGTCCTATTGTTCTATCTGATTGACAGAAGCATCTTTGACAGTGTATATTCATGTTGTGTAGAGATGTCTTCCCTTTCTTGGCACATAGTGAAGGCTGTCTAGAATGACAGATCCTACCAGGTCTGACAATCTCATTTTCAAAGTACTAGACATATGCACCACGGACTTAGTTTGATTTTGCTTCTTAATTTTATCACTATGCTTGTAACATTTTGGTGTTGAATGTAGTCTCTGTTATGCTTAGATCTTCCAATTGTATTTAAGACCAAGGAAACAATTTTTACTCCATCATGTTCTGCTCCTCTATACAGAGAACTACTCAAACTCAAAAATAAGAGTTCCAATAATGAAATTTATAGTCATACTTACAGCCTTGTTCAATGTCATCTGCCATTCTGGCCCAAGTGTCTTTTAATCTATTTTTATATAACATGCATAGCTTCTGTGTGTGTGTGTGTGTGTGTGTTGGAACACTGCTTATAGATATTAGTTATATTTGTTTCCCTTATAATGCTATGACTTCCGATTTTCCTGCTTTAGTTCCCCATGGATTGAGTCTATGGGTAGGTGCCATCATGCTTTCTTGGTACTATGTTTTACCAGTTTAAGTAAGAAAAGCTCTCTCTCTCTCTCTCTCTCTCTCCTGTGTGTGTGTGTGTGTGTGTGTGTGTGTGTGTGTGTGTGTGTGTGTGTGTGTTAGAAAGAGAGAGGGAGGGAGGGAGAGAAAGAGAGAAAGAGAGCTTCATTTTTGTGTAAGAAAGCAAGTTCATCCAGGGTCTGATTTGATTATGGATCTCTACAGAATACATAACCATTCTTTTTATTAAGTGTGTTTGGACACAGTGACAAAGAAACAGCTATGGTTTGAATATGAAACATTCCTCAAGGCTGATATTTAGAACATTTGGTTCCCTAGAACCAAGGGCTCTAGTTTGTTATGGATGGTGTACCTAGAAGGTTACATATGATCCCCAATTCCTGTTTGTTCTATTCTTCCTCCAGTCTTTCTGAAGACCTTGGCTGGCATCTCTGAAACTGTGAACCAAAACCAACCATCTCCCTTCAATGCTATCTTCCACAAATTTGGTCAAAGCCATGAAGAAAGTTACTAATTCAGGATTTCATTTTTCATAAAAACGTTACATAAATCTAAGAAATTAGAGTTCTAGTGCAAAAAAGCTTGCAGGAAGTTAAGGAAGTGGGAATGTGAGGTTTCTGGTCACCTGTATCTGCAGTCAGGAAGCAGAGAGGACTGGAGTTGGGCTAGGCTGTGTAATCTACCTTAGTAACATACTTTCTATATCAAGACTTTACTTCCTAAAAGTTCCACAGCCTTCCAGAGCAATGTCATCTGCTGGACACAAATATTTAAATACATGGCCTTCTGTAAAGCCTTTCATCTTCAAAGTACACAAAAGGCTGTGTAGGGATAAAGTTTCTGCATATTAATGAAGTCAGCATAAATGTGAAGCTGATTCTGATCATGTTAGAGATCTGTATGGTCCCTGGTTAATTATGGCACCTTCAGACTAAAAAGATGGGGGAAGCTCCACCTGTATCCTCTGCAAATTAAGCACTGCATGAGGCCAATGGCTCCTGCTTGATTTTGACCCTGGACTGTGAGGTGACCCACCACAACATCTACCTCATCTAAGAACTGTTGGAGCATATGAAGGGGGGAAAGCTACAGATCCAAAACAGGAGGATCTCCACGACACAGGACAAGAACAAAATAGCCAGGAAGAGGAGTCAGTGACATCCAATATTGGTGGTGCTGCAGAAGCCCGACCCAGACCAATGACTTGTGGTAATGAACACTTGCAAAAAGGTAACAGACTGAAGGGCAAATCGTGTCTCAGCAGGCCACACTACAGCTTCCGCAATTAGATTCTTCTTTTTTCCGTTGTTTGTCTATTTACTTCATTTTATTTACATTTGATTTTGATTTGGGGGGAGGTTTCATGGACAGAGGGCAGACTTGAGGAGAGGGGGAGATAAGTGCAATAGAAATGCATGATGTGATTTATTGATTTCACAAAGAATCAACAGAAGTAAAACAACAAACAAAAAACAACTGTGCTATACTTCTCAAAGGCAAATGAGAAAGTGACTAACAATGGAAATCAGAAAGCGTACTTTTCTTACTTTAAATACTGCTTAAGAGCGTTAGAACAAGGAAAGGAGACAAGAGAAAGAAAAACCATTCGGGATATACAAAGCAATGTGTAATGGTGGATGGGAATCAGCATATTAGTGGTAGCTTTAAAAATAAATATAATAAATAGTTCAAACAAAGGCAAAAAAGATCATACTGAATAAAAAATCCAACTATGAGCTTTATAAAGAAGATGAGCTTATTTTTTTCAGAATTTATATGCTAGAGCATTGTATTATTTACTTTGTCTATGCCTATAATTGGTAGATTTGGTCTTTTCATGGGGTTCTCAAATTCCTGCACATTTTTACTTATTTTTAAAAATGTTATTTTTGTGAGTGGAGTCACCAGTTCCTCTATTGGGGTATCATGCCCAGATATTCTGACTTTTCCTACATCCATTCTACTGATGTAGGAAGAAAGGCCTTTTCTAACTGCCTTTTGAGGGTTTTTGTTTCTGTATTTATTTCAGGTTGAGTTTTCTTCAATTTTTTTCTTCTTAATTTATAAAATAAAATCTTTTTTTCCATGTATCCCCTTGCCTTTTTCAATGAAAGCCAGTGCCCCTTCCTATTTGATTATGGTTCTTCCCACTTCAAAGAAGGATGCTGTAGCATCATTAAAAGTTTTAGTCAGGCAACCTATTTTACAAATGAGCAGTTTTGCTGGTAGTTTCTTATCAAGTTGACACAAACTAGAGTCATCTAAAAGAAGGGGACTTCAGTTGAGAAGATCCCTCCATAAGATATGACTGTAGGGCATTTTCTTAATTAGTGATTGATGGGGAAGGTCCCAGTCCATCGTGGGTGGTACCATCCCTGAGCTGGTGGTCCTGAGTTCTATAAGAAAGCAGGCTAAGCAAACCATGCTGGAGAAAACTACCAAGTAGCACCACCACCTGGCCTTTGTATCAGCTCCTGCCTCCAGATTCCTGTCGTGTTTGAGTTCCTGACTTTCTTGGATGATGAATAGAAATATGAAAGTATAAGCAAAATTCACCCTTCCCTACTCATCTTGCTTTTGGGTCATGGTGTTTCATTGCAGCCATAGAAACCCTAAGACAGGGATGGGAATAGCTTATCTACAGCACAGTCTGCCAAGTCACTAGAGCACAATTAATCATCATGCCAGCAATGATCAAACTTCTCTATCAATTTCTCATGAAAGTATTTATAGCACTTGCCATTTTAAGTCAAGTTTTGAATCAGATTTCCCACTTCTTGTGGCGTTAAGTAACATTCTGCACCATGATACAAGAAAGATCCAAGAGCTGTTCTGTATGTAACTTGCAACTTTACTTATCAGAAGTGTGTTTAGAAACAACTACTCTAATGAGTCATGAAACTCACACATAAGAAATTCCCTGGGGAGCCCAATGTGGTCTGCTGCCAACTACACAAGTGAGATAAAAGAGACAATCCAGCCATGAAGACAAAGTACACTCTCTCCCTTGATAAATTCTTCCCATTTTCTCCTTTCTTCTGCCACTGGCAAACAACAGACACATTGAAGATAAATTTCCCGAGTTTAGAGAAAAGACTACCAGTCATTTTAGGAGAGCTTTGAAAAGTGACCTTTTCCCTGATCCAACCCAGATACCCTCAGAGGGACTGAGAGTAGAGGGAGGGACCTAAGGAGAGTGTCAGCACAGAAGTGATTCATTTGTGTTTGTTTGCAACAGGATTTCATGTAGTCTAAGCTGGCCTTGCATAATCTTACTTGTAACCTATTTTGTCTTAGCTTTTGTCTCTTTGTTTCTGAGTTTCACCTAAAATTAAAACGTTATTGCTCAAACCAATATGCTGGACATTTCCTCTAAGTCAAAACAATTATTGCAGTACAGGCTCTATTCTTTAAGTGTTTTATCCATTTGGAGTTGATTTTGTGTATAATGTGAGAGCACAGTTCACTCCCATCCTTCTGCATATAATACCTGATTTTCCTAACACCATCATTGACTGAAGAGGCAGTCCTTTTTCCATGGTGTGTTTGGGGCTTGTTCGCCAAAATGCAGTGTGTTATAAATGCTGGGTGGAATATAATCATTTCAGGGTAAGTTGTGCTCTAGGCCATTGTTTTCATGTCTGTGTTTATCTCAGGGCCATGCTGTTTTGATTCCTGGCAGTTCATTGCAGACACTTGTCAGCATATGTTGAGGTTACACTCAGCTCAACACACTATCAGTTGGAAATACACTAGGTCCAGCTAAGTTACCAGACAGCACATCTTAGCAACGCAGCACTCTGTGGATTATGGGTTGTTTACCCCATAAGCACATGGCTCACAGAGAGCTTCTGCTCACTGCTGTTGCCCAGTACAATGAAGGAACATTATTGTATAGGCCTCTAACCTGGGAAAAGGTCAAAATTCAAAACCTCCAGTCCAGTCTCCACTGGCTGTACATAACATTCACATCATTATCAAGTCAAAAACCATCATAAGCTGAGAACCATCTGTATTTTAAAGTGGCATATTCCTGTTAATTATTGACTATCTGTGTCACCAACTAGGAAACGAGTGTGAAAACTGTACTTGTGATTGACAAGAAAGGGACAAAGACCAATCATAAACAAGTGTTTTCAAATGACTCTGGCCTGCTGTGCTCCAAATCCTAGCAGTTGGCTCCTAACAACAGCAGACACAAATAAAAGATTAGAAACATGTATTCCAATATATATTGGAATGTAATGTATGATGAACAGCACTTGTGTTGGGGAAATAGTGTATTTCTCTCTGCTTGGCAGAGAAGGTGAGAACAGCAGTATAGGATGAGATTTCAGAAACTCAGACATTTTTACAACCAACATGAGACCTGTACACGTTCTGTAAAGTTATCCACCATAAAAAAGAAAACCAACATCAGGATTGTTAACAGAAACACTTGTTTCTTGGATCATTGTGAAGGTTGCATTTCCCAAAGTGCTGTGTTTTCTGGCTTCTATTACACTGTTATCACTCAGTCCAACAATTGTCATGAAAGTCACAGTCAAGAATGTCAGGCATGGCCTTTAAAACTCAGACCCCCTTCCAGAGAAGAGTTAGAGGTGAGCAGATTCCAGCATCTGGACCACCCGTCCGGAGATCCCCTTTCCAGAACCGGGGTCAATCACTAGGGTCTGATCTCTAACTCTCCCTAGCAGACAGGAGCTAGGCATTAGCTGTGGGGGCTCCTCTAGCAACTCCTAAAACAAGGGAATGTGCTCAGCCAGGCTCCGCCTCTAAGGCGAACTATGTCATCAGAGAAGGACTGAGGCTTTGAAATTCAGACTCCTGTACAGAGCAGAGTCAGAGATCAAGCTGACCCCTTGCTCAGAGGAGACAGGATACGCACAAGCCCTCTTGCCGCAAATGACTAGGAGCTGAATAATCATGAACTACTGAAGCCATGGGTATACAACAATACAAAAATACATATGATAATATAAAGAATAACAATGCAACAGCAGAAGAAAGTGGTGATTTTACAACTACAAGACCTGAACAAAGCAATGAAGAGGAAACAACAGCAAAAGTACCTTAATGAAGATTATTGAAGCCTTCAAAGAGGATATAAACACCTCCCTTAAAGAAATAGAAAAAATACAAACAAAAAATTGTAAGAGATGAACAAAACTTACAATGAAAACCAAGAAAAAGTAAATGAAAAAATGAAAGAAACATTCCAGGAACTGAAAACTGAAACAGAGCAATTAAAAAGGCACAAAATGAGGCAAAGATGGAAATAGAAAATCTAAAGAAAAGAGCTGAAACTACAGATATAAGCATAACCAACAGAATCTAAGAGATGAAAGAGAGAATCTCTAGAGTAGAAGACTCAGTAGCTGAAATAGACATATCAGTCAAAGAAAATACTAAAACCAAAAAAGCCATAAAACAAAATGTTCAGGAAATTTGGGATACCATGAAAAGACCTAACCTGAGAATAATAGGAATAGAAGAAGGAGAATATCAGCTCAAAGGCACAGATGAGGTATTCAATAAAATTATAGAAAAAAAAAAAAAAACTTTTCTAACCTAAAGATAGAAATGCCTATAAAGATACAAGAAGCTTACAGAACACCAAATAGATATGACCCCCCCCAAAGTCTACTCACAACATAATAGTCAAGCCACAAAACAAACAAAAGAAAAGGGCCAATTCACCAATAAAGATAGACCCATCAGAATAACTCCTGACTATTCAATGGAAATGATGAAACCAAGAAGGTCATGGTTAGAAGTTATACAGACATTAAAAGAGCAGGGTTGCCAACCTAGATTATTATACCCAACAAAACTATCTATCACCATAGACAGAGTAAACAAGATATTCCATGACAAAGTCAGACTGAAACAATATCTATCTATAAATCCAGCCCTCCAGAAAGCATTAGAGGGAAAACTCCAACATAAGGATCCCAAACACACCCATGAAACCACAAACAATCAATAATCCCACAGAAGAAAAGCTCAGAGAAAGGAAATATATACAAGCTACAGCAAAAATAACAGGAATTATCAATCATTGGTCACTAACATCCCTTAATATCAATGGATTCAACTCACCTATAATAATACACACACTAACAGGATGAATACAAAAACATTAGCCATCCTTCTGCTACATACAAGAAACACACCTCAACCACAAAGACAGACACAGGCTCAGAGTAAAGGGTTGAGAAAAGATTTTCCAATCAAATGGTCCTAAGAAACAAGCTGGGGTTGCCATCTTAATATCTAACAAAGTAGACTTTAAACTAAAATCAATTAAAAGAGACCAAGATGGACATTATCTATTCATTGCAGAAAAAACTGGTCAAGAGGAGATTTTAATCCTGAATAATTATGCCCCTAATATAAGGGCACCTATCTATGTAAAAGAAACACTGTTAAAGCTCATATCCCACATCAACTCTCACACCCTCATAGTGGGAGACTTCAATACCCCACTTTTACCCTTGGATAGGTCAACCACACAGAGACTCAACAGAAAAATTAGGACTCTATCAGAGGTTATGATGCAAATGGATTTAATAGATATTTATATAAGCTTCCACCCAAATGCAAAGGAATATACATATTTCTCAGCACCACATGGAACTTTTTTTAAATTGACCACATAATTGGTCATAAAGCAAATAACAATACAAAAAAAATGAAATCATATCGGACCATCAGAACCTAAAGTTAGAGCTCAACATCATCAAAAATCACAGAAAGTATACCAACTCATGGAAACGAAACATCACTCAACTGAAGCATCTCTGTATTAAGAAAGAAATCAAAGTCTTCTTAGAATTTAAAGAAAATTAATCCACAACGTATCCAAACTTGTGGGACACAATGAAAGCAGTCTTAAGAGGAAAATTCATAGCACTAGATGCCTATATAAAAAAGCCTAGAGAAATACCACACTAGAGAACTAACAGCACAACTGAAAGCCTAAGAACAATTAGAAGCAAACCCACCTAGAAGGAGTACATGGCAGGAAATAATCAAACTTAGAGCTGAAATCAATAAAATTGAAACTAAAAGAACAATGCAAAGAATCAATGAATCTAAGAGTTGGTTCTTTGAGAAAGTCAACAACTAACTAACTAACCAAAAAGCAGAAAGAGAATATCCCCATGAACAAAATCAGAAATGAGAAGGGGACATAACAACAGACCCCCCCCCAGGAAATCCAGAATTATTAGGTCATAGTTTGAAAATCTATACT
>PVIH01005373.1:79328-106553 GCA_004025045.1 Sigmodon hispidus
AAAGAAACATGCCAGGAACTAAAAGCTGAAATAAAAGCTGAAATAGAAGCAATAAAAAAGGTGCAAAATGAGGCAAAAATGGAAATAGAAAACCTGAAGAAAAAAGCTGGAACTACAGATACAAGCATAACAAACAGAGTTCAAGAGATGGAAGATAGAATCTCTGAAGTGGAAGACTCAGTAGCTCAAATAGATATATTAGTCAAAGAAAATAGTAAAACTAAAAAAGCCATAACTCAAAATGTTCAGGAAATCTGGGACACCATGAAAAGACCTAATTTGAGAATAATAGGAATAGAAGAAGAAGAAACAAATGTAGAAATTTTTTAAAAGCATTTTAGGATGGGGAGAGTGTGGGTCTGTCATTAGACAGTAATTCTAATTCCTACACTAATAGAAATCGCATACATATGCAGATAAATTGTAAAATGAAGACGGGGTAGAGAGGACAGTGGGGGCCTTGGCCTTCGGGCTTGAGGAGGACTTCTAATGCATATTGACAACAGGGCAGCAGTGCCCGGAGGTTTGGCAAGGCCTAGCTCCTAGCCCAGGACATCTGTCAGTGAGCATTGCTTTCAGGCGCCCGTGATGGAGAACCCTGCTGACTTTTCATTGCTGAGGCTTAAGCAAACCAAATGTCCCTCTAGACACCAACTTTAAGTTCCAGTTACTCTCACAGATCTTCCAAAATAAAATGAACCCCAAGAAAGAAAGCCAAAAAGAATGTAGAAGTGGGCTGTGCATTTGGCTGTGGAGGGGGAAATAATGAGAGTTGGATATTCTGGAACCCAAAGATGTCACCTGGGTGTTGTCTGGAAGACACAGAACCAGCCTTGGGAAAGCCAGCGAGCTCCACTGACTGCTATGAGGTATTCTAGGCAAGGGGAACTGCTTCACCACTCCCCTAGCTATAAAATGAGAGGATTAAATCAAAAGGAGTGCCCCTGCTGTTTCCTCCCAGCTGCAAGATTTTAAAGTCTAGGCTCACCAAGCCTAGAACTAGATGGAGCCTAGATGAGAACTAGATGGATTATGTTACAATAAGAGCAAGGAACTAGATTTTCTGTGGCTAAATCGGCAACAGACACTGACCCCAGGCCCTTATCAACCTGTAGTTACCTTCTCCACAGAAGCAAACTGTAGGAAGGAGGTGAGACAAACAAAAACAAGGGCCATGGCAGGCAGCTCTGGTCCTTGTTTTTGTTAATGAGGTGCTGCCCCCTGCAGTTGAAGAACAGCATAGCTCTTGCCTTTGACGCTTAACGGCAAAATCTACCTCAAATTATTTTAATACCATTGCTTTTTGCATTTGTGGGTGGTGACGGTGCCTTCTTGTTTCATTGGGATGATTAGAAAAAGGCAGGATAAAAGATTTTAAACAAGGAATCACAGGGCGTAAAGGTGAAGTCAGTGTGAGGGGAATTCAGCTGCCTGCCTGCTTTGTAGAGCCTGACTTTCTTCTCTTTGTCTGGTTTGCAGCTGAAGGGTGAACAATCTCTCCTTTCTGTATTAGTCAGACTTGAAGGGTCTGTAAGAAAACAGTGATACCAAATGTGGCAGCCATTGAGAAAGCATAATAGCATAAAAACTAACAAGGTATGTGCTAGCCTAAATACGTCTAAGGTGATTGATTATTAATTCTACAGTCCAATAAGTTTCAGTCTTTGATGTGGGGCCTGCAATTACAAAGTGTGGAGTCAATTAAAACGTGTGAACTCTGGTCTCAGGGGTTACCTGGGTTTCCACAGCATCTCTGGTTTCCAATAGCTACAGTAACTTACCATGTCTTTGTGCCTCACTTTCATCAGCTGTGAAATAAGAATAAAGAAAGTCAGAGAGAAAGATAGGAATGATAAAGTTACCTACTGCCTCTTTATCTGCCCTTTTTCTCTGCCATCCATGTTTCTTTTCTGCATCTTTTTCTTTCATGACAGTCTTTATCGTGGAGAAAATAAAACTCAGAATCACAGAGCAAGTGTCTATAAAAAAAGTTTAGTCCTATCAGACACAAAGAGAAGAAACTAAGACCTAGAGAGATAAGCCCAGAGTCCCAGT
Organism: Sigmodon hispidus; assembly: GCA_004025045.1. Classification (NCBI taxonomy): domain Eukaryota; kingdom Metazoa; phylum Chordata; class Mammalia; order Rodentia; family Cricetidae; genus Sigmodon; species Sigmodon hispidus. The sequence continues at coordinate 81,384 of PVIH01005373.1, forward strand.
GGGATGTGCCATGTGCCAAGCAGGTAATCAATGTCACCATATCAGACACTGAAACACTCCATGCCCTCCAACGAACATTGTCTTATATAAAATTCTGAGTTTTTCCTATACCTCCTCATACCATGTTTTCTCCTTTCCTTCTTAAGGTCCTTCACTCCCTTACACTAAAGTGTACTTCACTCTAATACAGGACTTTAGACTATAATGTTGCTTAGTTGTGCTCTTAATAACCTTTCTAATTTAGTTGCACTAATTCCCCTTTGTGTTGAAATAAGTAGCATGGCTGTTCCAATGTAGGGCAACATAAGAATGGTGTGCTTATTTAAGTGGCATATGAACTTATATATGCTGAGAGAGATAAACACAAATTTTAAATAATTCATGATTTTTCTTTCAGAGAATTAATGTATCAAGAACATAATAAATGACAAGCCACGCATAATGGGACATAACTAATCCGAGAATTTAGGAGATGAAGATATTAGAATTAGAAGGTCAAAACCACCCTTAGCTACATAGTGAGTTCAAGGCCAGCCTGAGCTACACAAGACTCATTGTGTGTGTGGCATGTGAGCGTGTGAATGGAGTTGCTAGTGGTTTTAAAATTTATTGCATCCATTCCACATGTGCAGGAATACATCTAGTAAACTAACAGGACATGAATAGTTAAGTCTCTTGAACCTTTTGGTTTCTGAGTTGTGTTTTATCAACCATCTAGACACCAGATACTTACTTGGCCACAAAGGCACATTTAACTGCACAATTTAAATATGTTGTCAGTAACTGTTTTTGTAATGAATTTAGTGACAAATTACACAAGACAAAAAGGCCCAAAACTAAAGTTTATAATTTATTGATGAATACATAATAATAAATATACAAATAATTTAGTTCATTAAACATTAAAATGGAGACACCCCTCCAGTACCTCCTGTACCTCAACCAAGAAGTAAATGTACAACAGAAAGGCTGTAATCCTATCCTAGTTGGAAGACATAAATAATTAACAGTAAAAACTACACATAGTTACCAAATGAGATTACTGCTGTAGGAAGAGAGCAGGCTGTTATCCTGTGTAGAAGGAAAAGAACTCTTTTATGTAGGATGTCTATGCAGCTTTGACCACGAGAACCTGAGCAATGAGTGGACCCTTAAAAGGTTCTGGGAAAACAGCTAACTAACTCACTGCCTACCTCAGTGCTCAGAGCTTTGTTCTGAACACAGGCCAGACTGGTCAGCAGATTAAAGGTGAAGAAATGAAACAAGATTAAACAGGAGAATGTCAGTGGAAAAGAATGATGTTGCAGGTACTCTAGGGGAATTATTGTGCGGCTCCAAAATCACTTCCTCTGCTCTTGCAAAAGACCTGGGTATGAATCCCAGCATCCATGTGTAGGCTCAGACCATTGGTAACTCAAGTTCCAAGAGATATGATGTCTTCTTCTGGCCACCAGTAACATACATGTGAGCAAACACACACACACACACACACACACACACACACAACTGGCTGCTCAGGAATTTGATTATCACAAATCTGTCCCCTAATTTCATAGAAAATCGCATTAAAAAAAACTCCATCTTGTCCTGGTGGTGAGGATGTCAGCATGTGTAATCCCTCTCTCATCTGTTTTGTTCTGACAGGTACAGCTCAGCCTATACCAATGACTTTACACAAATTTTATTTAAGAAGTAAAATAAGTCAGTCATTGAATGACAAATGCCACATGATCTCACATATGTGAGTATTTTTTTTTTACCCCGCTCCCATATGTATGTATTTTAAAAACAGTTAAACTCACTTTGGAGGAAGCAAATCTGGGGTGATTAGGAGCTAGAAGAGGTGGAGTAGAAACTGGGCATGTGTTAGCCAAAGTTGTCACATTTCAGTTAGAAAACATCTAAGAGATCAGTTGTCCAGCTTGTTAACTATACAGTATACAAGCTTGAAGATTCCTGGGAGATTTCAAGTATTCTCCACTCAGAATAAGTATATGGAGTCTTGCATGTATAAATTAGCTTGATTTAGCAATCTTACCACGTAAACATTTTCTCAGAATGTTAGTTGTCATAAATGTATATTATCACAATGGATTATTTATAGGGTTTAGGGCTTCCTAGTGGAGAAGAATTGTGCCAGCCCTACAACACATTTTCATTATGATGTGAAGGTTGGGGGAAGAGCTGCATGCCAAGAGAACTGCTGGCTCTGCCTTGAACTTCATCAATAGAGTGTTCCTTTGGCCTTGGACAGGTACAGCTCTCAGGGATTTCTAAATGAAGTGCAAATACGTGAAGCAAGGCTTACAATATCTGCCCTCCATTCACCTTGGAAGGCTTTAGAAGGTAGCTGGGCAAAAGTTTGAGGAGGTTTAAACCAAAGGTAAACAGGAAACAGCAGAAGGTATATCTACCTGCAGCAGTATCTTCAGAGTCTGGTAAGAAGCTGTAACATCTGAGCTCTGTGGTACATTCTTGGCATTCAGACATACACAGCTCAGTGTGCATAATTCATTGAACCAGGTGAAAAAAAAGTGCAACTAGAATAATCTAGAATATAATAAAAACTGAGAGCAAGCCAGGCTGTTCTCTCAAAGAAGAATAGAGCAATGTTTTAAGATGGTTTTCCCATACATTGAAAGAAAGATCAAAGGGGAAAGTAATTATGCCAGAAAAGTATATCTATCAGAAATATGGAAAAGAAAGATGTTTGGAGTAATTAAAATCAAACCCTTCAGAATGAGAAAATAGCTGGAAACTGAATAAGAACTCCCAAAGATAGAGAGACCCAAGAAAAGTCAGTATGTGCTTCAGGATAAATCTAGAGGCTTCCAGTCATAATAATTATATTTACATGTAAATTTCCAGTTATATTTTTATTTGTGTATAATTCAAAACACTGAGATTAAAATCTTGCTAGGCAGACATTCGAGGAAGCCTTTGCTGCTCAGTGATGACTCTGCTAGCAACTAGAGGCTAATCAGAGGAGCTGACAAGATGACTCAGCATATAAAAGCCTTGTCTTGCAAGCCTGATGACCTGAGGTTGATCCCCAGAACCTATGTACAGGTGGGAGGAGAGAACATACTCCCCTAAGTTGTCCTCTGACTCAACACACATACATGTACACGCACATGCACACACAAGTAAAATAATTTTAAGAAAAAAAAATCTAACAGAGGAGATCACAGAATTGTAGAGGATTGCCAATGGTTCAATTTATGATTTATGTAGGTAATTCTACACTCATTGTTAAAATAAAACAGAGAAGAAGAATGGATGCAGAAGGGAATTTAAGGGGACAATAAGAGTCCAGACAGTTGATCAAACCTAAGGTGAGAGAAGTTGATGATGATGACAATGATGGTAGTGATGGTGGTCGTAGTATGTAGTTTCTGACCAGGTCTTTCCAGCCTAGCCCCAAGATTCAGACCCTCTCAACACAGCCCCACTGCCGCTTAGCCCCAAATAATCACACAAAGGCTTATATTAATTTTATGCAGATTGACCTATGTCTCAGATATATTGCTAACTAGCTCTTTCATCTTAACCTATTTCCATTAATCTGTTTAGCCATATGACTTGGTACCTTTTCTCAGAGCAGCATGGTTGTCTTCTTTCTTCTGCAGTCTGCTGGTGTCTCTTCTGATGTCACTCTCCCTCTCAAAGAGCATCTCTTCCTCTTCCCAGAGTTTCTTAGTCTGGTAGCCCCGCCCACACTTCCTGTCTTCTGGCCAATCAGTTTTTTATTAAACCAATAGGAAGGACAAATATTTACAATGTACCAGAACATAGTCCCACTACAGGTGGTGGCAAAAACTTGAACATACTGTGGAAATTTGTTCTAGCACTTTCTGAAGCAGTTAGCATATATTTAGTCAATGTTTACAAAAACATCTATAAGCTATTTGGGAATCTATGACTTTTTTTATAGATGAAGAAGCTGAAATAAAAGCTGGTTCATTTGCCTGAAGCCCAGCAAGAAGACAGCAAAGAAGGAAATGGGGATAAAAGGAAGAGTATTGGCTCCACTGAGAATGGCCTCCGAGGCTCCATTTTGGTCTGAATGTTTGGTCTTCAGTTGATAGACTATTTAGAAAGGATTAGGAGGTGTGGCCTTGTTGGAGGAGGTGTGTCACTGGGGGGAGGTGCTTTGAGGTTTGAAAAGCTTATGTCATGCCCAGTCTCCCTCCTTCTCTCCTTCAACTCTGTCTCTTCCTCCCCTCTTTCTGCCTCCTGCCAGAAGATCAGGATGTAGCTCTCAGCTACTACTCCATGATCATGCCTTTCTACTGGCACCCTTCCCACTATGGTAATCATGGACTAACCCTCTAAAGCTATAAGCAAGCTCCTAGTTAAATGTTCTCTTTTATAAGCAGCCTTAGTCATATTGTCTCTTCAAAGCAATTGAACAGACTAAGACAGGAAAGTACTGAGAAAAAAAAATAGGGAGTGGTATTTCAAGAAGTATTTAAGGAAAAAACCATGGTAAAGTTTTGTAATAAATTATGGTTTTTTAATTCCAATTTGTGGAAGGAGCAGAGTTGTCTCAGCACTTAAGAGCCTGGACTGTTTTGCAGAAGACCAGGTTCCCAGCATACATGTGGCAGCTCAAAACTGCCTGTAATTCCAGTTCCAGAAAAACCAATGCTTTCCTCTGGTCTTCTTGGGCACTTCATTCATGTGCACATACAATTATCACATAAACACATACATAAAAAAATAAATAACTCAGGGCAGAAAACATGGATTGCTGGTTATGAGCATTTTTACACTTATCAAAGTCTTTCAAGTTCAATTTACAGTACCCACATGGTAGCTCATCTATACAATCTATAGCTCCATTTTCAGGGGATCTAATACCTTCTTTTGGCCTCTATAAGCATCAGGTACATGTAAGCTACACAGAAATACATGCAGGCAACATACTCATTATACATAAAATAAAAATAAATAAATTCTTAAAATAATAACAATTACAGAGCATTTACATGCTTAAAATAAATTTAATATTTAAAGACCCATATTAAAATAAAGAGACTGGCTTCTAAAAAATGACTAAATATTTATTCTCAAAAGTTACATAATGCCAAGTCAGCACCCTGAATTAAAAAAAAAAATTCTAAGTTCTAGCAAAGAAGTTTTATGGTTAAAAAAATCATACCCAGCCAAAGTATTGATAGGTAAGTGAGAAAGAAGAAGACACATGTCAAATTAGAAATGACAGGAAACATCCTGCAGACGTTATAGGGACAAAGAGAATGTTATGAACAGCTTATGACAATTTGTGTAAATTTAGGACAAGTAGACAGATTCCCAGAAACATATGACTCAGTGAGAAAGGAAACATGAATAGTCTTACAGTCATGAAAGAAACTGAATCAACAGTGAGAACCCTTCCCATAACCCAGTTCCAAGCACCATGGTGCCATTGGCTAGTAAGCCACATATAATTGATGTTTATTTGAAGAGCTGGCACACTTTTGATACCAAAACATAATGTAACAGTGTGCATGAAAAAAAAAACATGCCAATATTACTATGAATCAAGAGATAAATTTTCTCAATAAAATAGCAGCAAGCTAAATCTAACAGTATCTAAAGCAGACAGTACAATTTAACAAATGAGAGCTTATATGAGAATATAATCTCAGGTAATATGAGGAAAGCAGTTTGACTGTCTACATTGTTGTATTATCTGAGTATTAGGCAGACAATAAAAATCCTTCAATAACTAATTTTTATGCATGGTAAAAGGTACTTAATAAAAGCAGATTAGAAGAGGCTGTGGTTAAAAGCATGTGTTACTCTTGCAGAGTAACAGTGCTCAGTTCCAGTGTTAGGAAGCTCACAGCCACCTGTAAGACCCACTCGAGGGTATCTGATATCCTCTTCTGGACTCCGCGGACACTGAACATACATGGTGCACATACAGACAAGCAGGCACACATACAAATAAATGAAAATAAGTTTTAAATTTAAATAGACTAAAAAGGAATCATTTTATGTTGTGAAGCAGGAGTTGAGACTCTGTCCCATATGATCTGTTACAGTACAAAACAGCCATTCTGTTGGTAATGAAAGCAGCTATAGAAAATGTCGATGTATAAATGCGTGTGTCTGTGTTCCAATAATGCCTTCATCACAAATCTGTGACAGTGCTGATTTGGTCCATATGTATACTGTTAATCTTGGGTTCAGGGGTATCTATAAAGTGTAATTGATTGGAATATCAATGTTAATATCCTGCCCTGTGAACCAGGCACAGAAGAAGAGTCCCTGCCATTATAATCATGACTCCTGTTATATTTTTTTATTAATCAGAGTATTATACAAAGTAGGATACAAAGTAATAAAGAACAGATAGTCTAGATAACAAACTCAGAACCTTGTACATACCTAGCAAAACTTTTACATAGAACTACAACACTAGCCCTTTCAAATAAGTTCCTAATAAGTAGGATTCTGTATGGGTCATAGACATAGGAATCAATATAAAAGCTCCTACAAAGTAATTAAATAATAAATTAAAGAGGTTGTGAAAATAGCTCAGAAGTTAAGAGCACTAGCTGTTTTTTCAGAAGATCCAGGTTTGTTTCCCAATATCCCACATGGCAGCTTCAACCTAGTACCTCTAGTTCCAAGGGAGCTAATGCCTTCTGGCCTCTGTGAGCACTGCTCACATATAGTACACTTATATATGTGTAGGCAAAATACCCACCCACATAGACTAAAAATAAATCTTAAAAAATAAATTAATTAAAAGTGGTATATTTGCAATATGTGTAAAGTGCCTATGAAAATACACAAAAAAAAATGTATTACCTGAAACTATTCAAAACATTTAAAGTGACCTAAAGTATAGAAGTAGAAAATATGCTCATTAGTTTCCATGTGTGTATTTTAAAGCTATTAGTCCTATTCTCCTATGATTAGTATATTCTACATAACTGAACAAAATTTCAGCATATTTATATTTTGGTGAGTATGGCAAACTGGCCCTAAAATAAATCCAAAAATTCAAAAGGCCACATTAGCCAAAATACTTTGAAAGAACAAAACAGAATCGCTTTTTCCAAATGATATTCAGATTGTAACTCAAGTAAATAAAAAAGCATGATGCAAGCCCACTGACATCACAACTACTTATAACTCCATCTATAGGGGATCTGGTGTCCTCTTCTGGCCTCCACAGGCATCTGAACACATGTGCACATACACACAGACATGTGCACATGCACACACACACATAAATAATAAAATGAATATTTTTAAAAAAACATGATATACTATAAAGGGCTGAGGTATCACCCAGTAGTAGACTACATGCTTACAATGAACAAATTTCTGGGTTCAATCTCTAGCTAGACACATAAAGAGAAAAAGAAAAGAAAATAAACAAACATTTTTCACTGACAGTATGAAAGAACATGTCTAAATGGGAAATAAGCATATGCTTATTTATCATTAGTAACAGGGGGCATGCAAATTCTCATAGCTGTTACATATTCATCAGGCTAAGACATTGAAAAGTTCAATGAACTTCACGTTAGTCAAAAAGCTGCAATAAAAACTCCCAAGCAGTGCTTAAGAATTTCTTGAATTTATGTAGAAAATTAAAGATTTATATTTCATTCCACTCAACAATTGCACATCTAGAGAAACTAATACAAACTTAGAATTAATACAATACTTAGAATTCTAATACAAATTAGAATTCAAGTACGGTTATGCTTGGCAACAAGTCCAACATCTTCCAACACATTAAAAAAAAAACATAAAAAAGTGGTGTATCCATAGAACAAATACTACATTGCAATATAGCGATGAAAACAACATATCAAATGTGGCTATAGCATATACAGTACAGATAGATATGCCTCTCATGGTTTAAGACTGACAGGTAGGGAGAATGAAATAAGAATGGCAATAGAATAAAATCAAGTTTTCAATGGCTAGACTGAACATGACCTAGAAGTGTACTCATAGGTGTTAATTTCTCTTTATATTTCATGTCCAGCAATGGAATGGATTAAGAGACAGGCTGTGACTAGGCTAAGAGCCTCTAGCTGACTTTACTCAATTTCTTGACCGTACTTTAGCTACTCAGTGCTCCATCCAAATTTATTCACGGGAAGCACAAGTTTAACAAGCTTTCTAGTAACATAGAATGTTTCATAGTAAAGAAAACAACACAAGCATGACTCTGCCCTCTGATATCCCAGACTGATTTTATTAAATATAAAACATATCACCATACAAGATCAGTGGTTTTCTGTAAACATCTAGATTATTGATCACTGAAATGAGTTTTTATTCCTCTTTACCAAGTACCATTTTTACATTTTCTCCCACTCAAATGCATTTCCCCATATTACTGAGATTCATTCTCAGAAAAATATGAGACCCATATTTTTATCTACATGAGTATTTTTCACCTCATATGTTTTATTTTTACCTAATATGTTTACTGTGATGGAATGTTCTCTGTATGCTGAAAATAAAGGAACTGGTTTGGTCTATGTGGAGCGCCATAGAAGTGGGTGGAGGATCAGCGGACAGGCAGGTAGAAGGAGGGTAGAGTTAGCCAGTCTCCATCTGACCCCCGAAAAAGAGACATGTAAGAAATACAGGTAAGCCGTGGGCCAGGACACGTGGCAGACAGATTAATAGAAATGGGTTGAATTAATATGAAAGAGCTAGCTAGTAATGTGCATGAGACATGGGCCAAACAGTATGAAGTTAATATAAGAGTCTGATTTATTTCTTTGAGGGACAAAAGCCGCCACCACGGGCCAGGTACAAACCTCCAGGCCCAAATGGGCCTGAGAAACTTTCTACAACATTTTACCTCATATGTTTATCTATATTTAGGAAATATAGGTGCAACAACATATCCAATACTTCCCAAGGCCTACTCTGAATATGTAAATTCCCATTAGTAACATTTCAAGAGCTGAAGTGCCCATATAGAAGTTTCTCAGACATGTGATGTCATCAGAACACCAAATGCCCATTGTGGGAAATTGTTTGTATTAACCAGCTTTCTGTCACTGTAACAAAACACCTGAATAAATCACCTTAAAAATGAAGGTGAGTATTAGAACTCATAGTTTCTGATGTTTTAGTTCAATAACTATTTGACTTTCTTACTCTGGGCCTGTGGTTATACATCAAGGCAGGAGAAAATTGCTTACTCACCTCCTAGTAAAACACAACAAAGGAATGAAGAAATTAGAGCTCCACTATCTATAAGGCATGCCTCTGAAGACCTAACTTCCTCCATTTAGGCCTTGTTTCCTGAAGGTTCCAGAAGACCAAGCTTTTATCCACTGTCCTACATGAAAATTCTCTGATCCTTACTACAACCAAATCTATCCTTTCAAATTAATGAGTGGAAAATGTAACCCTGAGTATGCCTATATCTAGAAGCAGTGCTTTCTTTTTTCTCATGTTTTTATTATGAATAAAGTCTCATTTTTTATCCATGTGTCCCCTTGTTCAAACTCCCTTCCCCTCCCACCCCTACAAGTCACTCTTCTCCCCATCTCCTTATCTCCTCCCCAGCAAGGACAGTAGGTTCCAAGGTCCCAAGGTGGCTTAGTTTAGCATCTATTCCAGACAAATCCACTTTCCTAATCCCCACATCAGGACTGGTTCAAGTGTTCCTCTGGAGGGAATGGGCTCCAAAGTGCCAGTTCAAGGTGCTTCAGATCCCTAGCTGTTCAGTGTTTGTGGTTTGCAGCTTGGACATGCTTTGCTTTTTGTTTAAAGTCCACTAATGAGTGAATACATCCCCTGCTTATCTTTCTGGGATTGTGAAACCTCGCTCATGAGGATATTCTCCAAATCCATCCATTTGCCTGCAAATTATAGAATATCATTTTTTCTTACTGCTGAGTAGTACTCTATTGTGTAGATGTACCACAGCTTGTTAATCCATTCCTCAGTTGAGGGGCAACTAGGTTGTTTCTAGGTTCTTTTTTTTCCACTTTCTTTTTTTTATTATTATGAATAAAGAAGTCACATTTTCAATCCATGTATATCCTTATTCAAAGTCTCTTGCCCCTCCCACCCCCTCCAGTCACTCTCTCTTCTCCACATCTCCCCATCTCCTCCCCAGCATGGGCAGGAGGTCCTAAGCTCCCAATATTGCTCAGTTCAGCATCCACACCTGACAGATCCAGTTTCCTCACCCCAACATCAAGACTGAGTCAGGTGTTCCTCTAGAGGGAGTGGGATCCAAGGTGCCACTGCCAGGTGTTTCAGATCCAAAGCTGTTCAGTGGTTGTGGTTTGCAGCTTGGACATGCTTTGCTTTTTGTTTTTTTTGTTTAGAGTCCACTAATGAGTGAGTACATCCCCTGCTTATCTTTCTGGGTTTGTGATACCTCGCTCAGGAGGATATTCTCCAAATCCATCCATTTGCCGAAGCAGTGCTTTCTTAACTCGTGAAGTTAAATTAGACCGTAACTTGGAAGCCTCATGTAAGGAGACTAGTATTTTTACAATAAAAGGCAGAGACACTGGAAACACTGGCTTCACAAAGGGACACATGTGAGCATAGACAGCAGGAGCAGCCAGCCTGTCAAAGGAGACTCTTCGTCAAGGAGAATCGCTCCTCACATGGAGTTTGGACTTCAAAGTCTCAGAGCTGAGAGAAAAACTAAAATTCCATTTTTTAAATAACTGTAACAATAACAAGAAGATGGGAATCTGACCAGATACAAAATACACAAAAATAATATGAATGTACTAAGATAGAGTTATTTTTATGTCTACACACTAACTAGTATATATATATTAGCATCACAAAAGATGCTGTAGATATCAGGCAAGGCATAGAACAAGCTCAGTAGTCAAAATATCTGGTCTGGACATGGCTCAGTGGGTAAAAGCACTTGCTCCCAAGTCCAGTGACCTGAGCTGTATTTCCAGGACCCATATGGTAAAACAAAGGTTCCAGTGAGTTGTCCTCTGATCTCTACACATGGGTCATGGCATACACACACACATACATACACACACACACACACACACATACACACACACACATACACACACATATATACACACATATATACACACACATACACACACACAAACACACACACACACACACACACATATACACACACTCACACACAGAGTAAGTAAAAGCATTAAAATTATTTATATATATAAATAATTATATATTATTTATTATTTGGATCAACCAAGACAAAGAATGCTTGGAATATGATCGGGAAACCCATTAATTTCATGGTAATTTAAAATAAAATATCAGAAGAAATGTTTAAATCAAAAGAAAATAAAATTGTGGGTTTTTTTTTTAGGGCTTTACAGAATTTTACAAAAAAAAATGCTGTTTTATATACAGAGGATATGAAAAAAGCTTAGAGTTTCAGGCTAACTATTTCAAAAGCTAGATTTTTATCCATTTCTGAAATAGTAGTTTCACATATCCTACAGAAGTCATCTTAGCACCAAACATTTAAAATTGGAGTTTAAAATGGCACTAATAGACACTATCAAAGCCATTAAAATAACAATTTCTGCATCCAGTTTTCATTTAGTTATGCCTAGAATCAATCTTCCCAGTTCTATTTTGAGACTATGGTTCACATCTCTGATGGTGTTGCCAATAAAACTGCCGGATGCCATTAATCTCACTTCTTTGAAAGAATAAATCATTCCTCAGAGTAATTAAACAATAAACACATCAAAGTAAACCTAATTAAAGCTAAGTCTAGACACCCACTGCGTAGCCATGAGACAAGCTGTCACAACCATCTCCATTTGAACTTGAAGCTGCTGTAGTGAGTCTTCACACAGAGGTAAGACTTGAAGTTATGTTATCAAAGTGCCTAACCCTGTGAATCTGACAGCAAAGCTCACCAGGATGCCAGAGTTATGTCTGCACAGTTTCCCTGGGCCATTAATGTGCATGTCCAGGGTTGGTATCAAGCTTTGTCTAGTACTCCAGCAGGCACAGCACACCCCAGGCTTGTCACTGGGCCTAATCCCATGCTTTTAATGTGTTGCTTTTTGAAGCAAAGAAACTTCAAAGCTGGGCATGATTTCCTTCCCCAGAAGAGAAGCATGATTTTTACAGAAGTCAGACTGCAAGAGTTTGCAATAATGTGGGCCTCTGTGTAGAACCAAAATGGTCTCGGGTCTCCCTTCATTCAGCCATCAAACTTTATAAATAAGGTACTTACAAATCTGTTTATGACTCTGTATTACTATGGAGTAGACTGAGTCACTTTTAGAGGAATTGAAGATAATTTCTTAAACAAATATGTAAGATGTTTTGCTGCTGTTGCCCAGTTATAGATGAGACTGTATCAAAAACAAACAAACAAACAAAAACCCTCTCATGACCCCCATCTAAGGAAACAGAGACAGAAGTAAATGCATTCCTTTCTCAAACAATTTATAGAAAACAGAAAATTCATTTCTTTTATGCAGTAATAGAACCACAGCCTTTCTCATTAAAGTGGTGGACTTCTAAATATAAACAGAACTCAATTCTGTTGGCCAAAAATAAATATTAGGATGGATAGTAGATATAATAAAAAAGGATATAAGACAGGGCTTAGAAAAAACTCAATAGCCAAAATATCAGCCAGGAAACAAGCTGATGTTTTTAAATTTTTTTAATTTCCTTGTTTATGTTTATGGATGTTTGCTTGCATGTATGACTGTGTACCACATGCATGCCTGAAGTCAGTGGAGGTCAGAAAAGAATGTTGGATCCCCTGGAACTAGAGTTATAGATGGTTGTAAGCTACCCTGTAGGTACTAAGAATTGAATTCAGGCCCTCTACAAAAACAAGTGTTCCAGCCCCAAGAAGCACTTTTAAGTGTCTTTGGGGTGCTTCTAGAGAGATGTAACTGAACAGAGAAACCCACCATGAATGCAAGTAGCACCACCCCAACTGCTGGAGTCCTGAACTAAATAAAAATGAAAAAGCAAGCTGAGCACCAGCCTTCATGTCTCCCTGGCTCCTGATGGCAGGTGTGATGTAGCCACCTGCTGAGCACTCCTTCCCACAGTTCCTACCACATGGACTAATTTCCTCAAACTGTGAGGCAAAGTAACTCATTCCTTCCTCAAGCAGCTTTTGTCAAGTGTGTTATCACAAAAAAAGTAACTAGTGCATAGAAAAATAGGGACTTTGATAGAATAAACAGAATACAAACTATTGTGCTTTTATCTACTTCTGTCAATGAGGTGGTTTGTAAAATGTGATTAGTAGGGGAAGTTTTGCTGAGAATTTATCCTTCTGCTTGATGATAATAAAGCAAATAACAGAATAGGTTATTTGTCCCAGTTACAAGACAGACACTTCACTCTGCTCAGAGATGAGCCACAATGACAAACAGGAGTCTCATAGAAGCTAGTCTTGGTGTATAACTAACCAATAGTTATATAACAACTGAATAAATTACAGTGAATCACAGATGCCTAGATCCTTGAATGAACACCAGAAGGTTTAAAAACAACTAAAATTATAAGCAAAACATCATAGTACATACATGTATACACACACACACACACACACACACACACACACACACATGATTTCAATTCTTGAGAAAAAAATCTATACATTTTAATAGGTACCATCCTAAAGAATGCATGGTGTATTGATCTTTATGTCTCATATGGTCCAAAATCCCTCAGAACTACTTGTTTCCATATAGTCATAAAAAATATTTTATTAGGACCATGTAAATAAGTGTCATAGGACCATTTTATTATAAAAATATAATTTGAATTAATTGTTTTCAATCAAATTCTATCAAGATCAACAAATATTACACTTCAAATAATACTAAGGAAATAATCACATATAGGCTTACATTATTTTTATGCTGATTGACCTAGGGCCTAGACATAGAATTTGCTAAATTTTACATTTGAACTCATGCTATTTTGTTCAGTCATGTGGCTCGATGTCTGTTTTTAGAGAAGCATTTTAACCTTTTTTGTGTGTGTTGTTTCCTTGCATCTGTGTTGACTTCCTGGTGGCTCTGTGTCTGGCATCTTTCTCTGTTCTGAGATATTCCGGAGTTCTTAGTCTGGTAGCCCCACCATCACTTCCTGTCTGCCTTTAGCCAATCAGCTTTTATTAAAACCATAAGTGGGACAAATAGTTACAATAACAACAAAGAGTAGCAGCATAACATAATCCCATTACAAACAATGTCTTCTTAAATTTCTGGAAATGTGAAGAAATCATTTCTGCTTCCATCACTGCTGACAAGCTACAGGAACTGGATATGGGGGGTAAGAGTGTAAATCTGTGAAAATGGTTGAGACTCCAGATTTGTTCAAAACCTGCTGGCACTCATCAGATCTTGCCATGATATTTTTTCAAATAGCAGCATTAAAGGTATTAATTTCAAAGGAAATACATGCTCACATGTATATTTAACCCAGAGCAGAGGAGGCTGACAGTATATATTGCTTGTGAATTAAAGAATATAGACAAATTGTTCCTATAGAGGGGTAATCTGATAAGAGAAAAATAATATGTGTGGGGCCAGTTGCATCATCATAGACAGACCCACACCAAATCATATCCAGAGCAAATTCAGAGGTGAGGGAACCTCAGCTCTGGGGCTGGGGTCATGCCCAGGGTCCTGATCTCAGACTCGGGGCTAGCTAACTGGCCCTAGGCTAAAACTGGGAGGGTCCTTCTATTACAGTAATTAACCCACAGTGAGATATATGTTAAGTAATATTTATTATCTAAATATCACTTACAGAGAATGGTTTTGTTCAAAGGGAGAAAATAGAGGGGGAAGCAGCGCGCCAGAGAGTTTTCCAACCACCTGATCCGCTGCCGATCCAGGAACCGCGCTAGAGCCCGGCTTCCTCTTCCGCCTCTTTCATCCTGGGGCTTTACTTTCAACGCTCTTTCCAGTTGACTATGTGGCTCTGTGAACTGATTGCATCAGAGCAATGTGTAGCTTCTGATTTCCCACTACATCCTTCCCCAGCAATTCCTAGCATAAGGGACCCCCACCTCCATAGAGAACTGCTTCATCATAGCCAGACAAACAGACGACTTTGAAATGCAGACCTGTGTCCAGAGCAAAGTCAAAGACCAAGCAGATCCTCCATGTTCAGAACAGACAGGAAACATGAAAGTCCTCTAACCACAACTGACTAACAGCTGAATAAGTGTAAACAACTGTAGAAATGGGCAGACACCAGTGCAAGAGTACATGTAACAATATAAAGAACAAGGCAACACCAGAAGAAACTGGTGGTTCTACAACTACAAGGCCTGAACAGAGCAATGAAGAAGAAAGAGAAAGAAACAACCTCAAAGACACCTTTACGAAGATTATAAAAGCCTTAAAAGAGAATATAAGAAAGTCCCTTTGAAGAGATAGAAGAAAATACAAACAAAAAATTGGAAGAAATGAAAAAAACCCTTGAAGGAAAACAAAAAGAAAAAAGAAAAGAAAAGGTAAACCAACAAATAAAACAAATATTCCAAGAACTAAAAATTGAAATAAAAAAGGCACAAAGTGAGGCAAAGATGGAAATAGAAAATCTGAAGAAAAGATCTGGAACTACAGAAACAAGTATAACCAACAGACACCAAGAGAAGGAAGAAAGAATCTCTGGAGTGGAAGACTCAATAGTGGAAATAGATACAGGAGTCAAAGAAAAAACTAAAACCAAAAAACCCATAACACAATATGTTCAGGAAATCTGGGACACCATGAAAAGACCTAACCTGAGAATAATAGGAATAGAAGAAGGAGAAGAATACCAGCTCAAAGACACAGATAATGTATTCAATAAAATCTTAGAAGAAAACTTTCCCAACCTAAAGAAAGAAATGCCTATAAAGATACAAGAAGCACACAGAACACCAAATAGATATGATCCCAAAAAAGTCAGCGAGCCACATAATAATCAAGCCACAAAACATACAGAACAAAGAAAAAATTTTAAGAGTGGCAAAAGAAAAGGGCCAAATTACCTATAAAGGCAGACCCATCAGAATAACTCCTGACTACTCAATGGAAACTATGAAAGCTAGAAGGGCTTGGTCAAAAGTTATACAAACACTCAAAGAGCATGGCTGCTAAGCCAGATTACTACACCAAGCAAAACTATCAATCACTATAGATGAAGAAAACAAGATATTCCATGACAAAGTAAGAATGAAACAATAACTATCTACCAATCCAGCCCTTCAGAAAGCATTAGAGAAAAACTCCAACCTAAGGATCCCAGATACACCCATGAAACCACAAACAACTGATGATCCCACAAAAGAAAAGCCCAAAGAAGGGAAACACATACAAACAACCACCAAAAATAACAGGAAATATCAATCAGTGGTCACTAATATCCCTTAATGTCAATGGACTCAATTCACCTATAAAAAGTCACATGCTAACAAGATGGATACAACAACAGAAGCCATCCTTCTGTTGCCTACAAGAAACACACCTCAACCACAAAGACAGACACAAGCTCAGAGTAAAGGGTTGGAAAAAGATTTTCCAGTCAAATGATCCTAAGAAATAAGCTGGGGTTGCCATCCTAACATCAAACAAAGTAGACTTCAAACTAAAATAAATTAAAAGAGACCAGAATAGACATTACTTATTCATCTCAGGGAAAACTAGTCAAGATGAAAATTCAATCCTGAATATCAGGAATACAGGAAAACTATCTAAATGTAATAAAGGCAATTTACAAGAAGCTGACAGTCAACATCAAACTAAATAGAGACATACTCAAAGCAATACCCCTAAAATCAGGAATTAGACAAGGATGTCCTCTCTTCCATTATCTATTCAACATAGTTCTCTAAGTATTAGCTAAAGCAATGAGAGAACAAAACAAGATTAAGGGGATACAAGTTGGAAAAGAAGAAGTGAAACTATCTCTATTTGCAGATGATATGATTGTATACATAAGTGATCCACAAAATTTTACCAGGAAACTTCTACAGATGATAAATAACTTTAGCAAGACAGCAGGATAAAAGATTAACTCAAAGAAATCAGTAGCCCTCCTATACACTAAAGATAAAAGGGCTGAAAAAGAAATAAGGGAAATATCACCCTTTATAATAGCTGCAAATAGCATTAAATACCTTGGAGTAACTATAACCAAGAAAGTAGCAGATCTACTTGACAAAAAATTTAAATCACTGAAGAAAAAAATTGAAGAGGATATCAGAAAATGGAAAGATCTCCCATGTTCTTGGATAGGTAGGGTCAACATAGTAAAATGGCAATCCTACCAAAAGCAATCTACAGATATAATGTAATTCCCATCAAAATCCCAACACAATTTTTTACAGACCTGAAAAGAACAATACTCAATTTCATTTGGAATAACAGGAAAGCCAGGATTGCCAAAACAATTTTGCTCAACAAAAGAACCTCAAGAGGCATCACTATCCCTGACTTCAAGTTATACTATAGAGCTACAGTAATAAAAACAGCCTGGTACGGGCATAAAAACAGACTCATGAATCAATGCAATTGATTTGAAGTTCTGGACATTAACCCAAACCTGATCTTTGACAAAGAGGCCTAAAAAATACAATGAAAAAAAGGACGGAATCTTTAACAAATGGTGTTGACATACCTGGATGGTAATGTGTAGAAAAATGCAAATAGATCCAAGCCTAACATCTGGCACAAAACTCAAATCCAATTGGTTCAAAGACCTCAACATAAAACCAGCCACACTGAACTTGATAGAAAAGAAAGTGGAAAATACCCTCCAAAGCATTGGCACGGATGACCACTTCCTAAATATAATACCAGTAGCACAGACACTAAGAACAACAATCAATAAATGGGACCTCCTGAAACTGAGAAGCTTCTCTAAGGTCAAGGACACAGACAATAAGACAAAATGACAGCCTACAGAATGGAAACAGATTTTTACCAATCCTACCAGTGACAGAGGATTGATCTCTAAAATACATAGAGAACTGAAGAAACTAGAGCCCAAAGCCCTAAATAACCCAATTAAAAAATGGGGTTCAGAGTTAAAAAAGGAATTACTGCAGAAGAATTACAAATGGCTGAAAGGTACTTGAAAAAGTGCTTAACATCTTTAGTCATCAGAGAAATACAAATCAAAACAGCTTTGAGATACCACCTTATACCTGTCAGAATGGCTAAGATTAAATACACAAATGATAGCCTATGCTGAAGAGGTTGCAGAGCAAGGGGAACACTCCTCCATTGTTGGTGGGAGTGTAAGCTTGTTCAGCCACTTGGAATGCAGTATGGCGGTTTCTCAGAAAACTAGGAATCAATCTCCCCAAGGATCCAGCAATACCACTACTGAACATATACCCTAAATATGCACATTTGCACCGAAATGCATTAGCTCAACTATGTTCATAGCAGCATTATTTGTAATAGCAAGAACCTGGAAACAACCTAGATGCTCCTCAACTGAAGAATGGATTGTCAAACTGTGCTACATCTACACAATGGAGTACTATGCAGCAGTAAGAAAAAATGATATCCTAAAATTTGCAGGTAAATGAATGAATTTGGAAAATAGCCTCCTGAACAAGGTTTCACAAACCCAGAAAGATAAGGAGGGGATGTACTCACTCATTAGTGGACTTTAAACAAAAAGCTAAGCATGTCCATGCTACAAATCACAACCACTGAACAGCTTGGGATCTGAAACACCTTGGACTGGCACCTTGGAGCAAATTCCCTCCAGAGGAACACCTAACCCAGTCTTGATGTTGTAATGAGGAAATCAGACTTGCCCGGAGGGGATGCTGAACTAAGCCACCTTGGGAACTTGGAACCTCCTGCCCTTGCTTGGAAGAAAATAAGGAGATGGGGAGAAGAGAGAGTGACTGGGAGGGGCAGGAAGGGGAAGGAAGTTTGAACAAGGGGATACATGGATAAAAATGAGATTTTATTCAAAAGTAAATAAAAAAATCAAAAAAAGAAAAAATAATGAAATAAAAAAAAGTATGTGTTTGGCATGGGTACAAAAATAACCCAATGTAATATTGAAAATTAGTCTGCCTCTGCAAAAACAAATTTGAAAGGAATGATGTCTGGCTAAACTACTACATACTTCAACTGGGAGTCACCACAAATTGAACATACATCCTGGCACCATATAGGAAGGAGTATTTCACTGTGCCCCTGAAAATGAAAGGTGCTGGGGGTAGGTGCAAAATACTCTGATTTCTGGAAATTTGCAGCAACACAGTGTTACAAATATACCAAAGTCTAACTTATATTTTGAAGAATACTACACTCATGATAGAAACATATTCATTCATTCAAAGCCTCTGTACACAATCAAGCCAGTCAATGTTTCATCATGTGACCAGTCCCCACCTCTAGCTGAGAAGCTGTTTATAGCTAATGACTTATGGGACAGAAAAAGTCCCTTTTCTTTAGAGATGTAGCTCCTAGCAGATCAGTATTCCAATGGATGGCTCCTACAAGTTGGACTCAGTGGCTTATACAAAAATAATAGATAGATAGATAGATAGATAGATAGATAGATAGATAGATAGATAGATAGACAGATAATATGAAGGTCATAAAGTTGGAAGGGTATTGGGCAGGCCTGCATCTAAGACTAATTAGAGAGAGTAGTGAGGGATGAATATGATCAAAATACATTGTATGCATGTATGAAGTTCTCAAAAGTATTCTCTTTTTAAAAAAATGATCTGCCTTTATGCATCACCATCAGAAGTAAGAAATTTAATGAAAACTGATCCTTGACTCTTTCATATGCAGGTTGGGTGTGAGCAATTTGAAGCTCACATGTGTGCATCATTTCTTGAGAGGATATTTACTACATTCAGCAAATGCTGCACATCAAACCTCACTTTACATCTTAACTTAGATGTCCAGGATTGCTTTATTTGATTACTTACTTACCCTTTTCAGAACTAGAGCATGTGACATCAGGCCTTGCTTTTTGCAGTGGGAAGGGCTTGCATTCTAGCCCTCTACAATGAACAGAGAACCTTAAAGCTGCTGGCAATGGTGTAAAAATCTGACCTACCAACAGTTACATGGTATCATTTAACTAATACTTGCATCCTTCAGCCTTCTCATTCCAAATATAAGTTCAAATTCATTCATAAAATACTTAAAATAGTGACTGATATATGATGATCTTTAATTTACAGCTGATGAAGAATTTTAAAATGACCGTGCATGATAGCTGAAGAAATGGCTCAGAAGTTAAGAGACATGCTCCTCTTGCTGAGGACGTACACTTGGTTCCCACTACCTACATCTGGTGCCTCATAACCACCTGTAACTTCAGCTCCTAGAAATCTAACATCCTTTGGAGCAACTGCACTCACATGTGCACACACACACACAATTTCAGCATAAATTTAAAAAAATAAAATGGCCATGATAACTTGGACCTCTGCATAGCATCTTAACTTTCATGTTTCACCTTTGAAAACTATCTTTCAAATATGTCTATGGTACTGAAAATTAAAATGGCTTTACAGGATGTACACAAATTGATGCAGAAGAATGTCATGTCAATTCTCATGCTTTACTCACTGGTGGGTGTTACACGGCCAATAGAAGATCTGACTCAATGTCTCCTATTTGCAAATTATGCTCACCAACATGGAAGCAATTTACAACCAACCAATCTGCATATTAAAATTTCCCAATACCCTCTTGACAAGATGACCACTTTCTCTGTGTTATCTTCTATTTTGTGTTTGAGATAGAGCCCTTGAAGTATTTGCTCTTAGGCAGATAATACTGTGCAGGGGTTGAATGTGGAGAAGACTATTTTTCCTCCTAATTGTTTTTCTCAGGTTTGACTAAACAGCAAGTATTGAAGCTTCAACCCTGCCTGTGCCAAAGTTTCTTCATTATTCATGTACCCATTACAGTAGCATCCTGTAGAGCCCTGCAAACAAACTATTGGTCAACTCCTAAAGAAGTGCACACCCCAGTGACAGCCTGAGGCTAAAAGGCAAATACAAACAGAGCCTGAGAAAAGGATGTCTTCCATTAACATCTAAAGTTTCCAGAGTTAATTTGGATCCCTAATTCCTAGAGAATTAGAAGTCACGCATGTGTTAGTCTGGACTCAAGGACTGCAGACAGAAATCCAAGCTCGCAAGTCCAAGTATAGGAGAAAACCATAGGTGGAGTCACCATTGTATCAAGGGTGTGTCATAGGCTATGGTTTTGGTTTGTTCCACTTGACTTTTATCTTTTTAAGATTTAATTTTTAATCTCTACTGATGAGTGTCAATATATGTCTTTGAGTGCCCTCACAGACTAGAAGAAGGTGTCAAATCCCTGGAATTGAAGAACCAGAGATATAAGCATTTCTGAGCTACCTGATATGGATGCTGGGAAGTGAATTCAGGTTTTCCACAAGAGCAAGCAAATGTCCTTAACCTGTCTGTGCCTGTGTGCCTATGTATGTGTGCATGTGTGAGTGGATGCATGTGTGTGTGTGTGTGTGTGTGTGTGTGTGTGTGTGTGTGTGTGTGAAGTGTGACTGTCCAAGGCCAATGTCTGGTATTCATATGGAGGTCAGAGGACAATCTGCAGTAATCAGCTCTCTCCTGTCACTCTGTATTCTGGGGATTGAATGTGGGTCATAAGTCTAGATGGTAAGTGACTCTACTTGAAGAGCCATCTTGCCAACCCAAAGTACATATTTTTTTAATTCACATAAAAAACAAGTTGCAGTAATTGTGACATTTTCTCCCTAAGTCTTTTGGCTTGTGTCTCTGAGAGACAGAGTACACACTTCTACATAAGTATTGCCATGTCTCCCAGAAGTTGCTCATGTGTTCTTTCTTGTCTCTTTTCTACTCACTAGGATGAGTAATTCAATAAATTGTATTCATTCTCTTATTTTTCTAATGTTTCTGTGTGCCTAAAATTTTTAACTAAAATTCAGGAAAGAGATTATTTGCATAATAAATTATAATCATCATCTGTGGTGGATTTTCTATCCTTGAATAATTACTACTATTGCCCAGCAGAGAAACAAAGTCCTACAAAAAAGAGTGGGGGGGAGGGGAGGGGAGAGGAGAAGAGGGGAAAGGGGAGGGGAGGTGAGAGAGGGGGACAGTTAATCCCATTCATGAGCTTTTAAAACACACACACACAAACCACAAATTCAAAAGATTTAATCCTAGGATGTGGGCAGAATTTCTGTACTGTAACATGCAAACAATGTCTGCACTTGAGGCTCATGGTTTTCATTTCCATTTATGAAAACAAATGAGCCAAGCCTTTCTCTTTTAGCAAAGGAAATGCCTCTTTCTCAATTTTTCCCTGAAAGTGACTCTCCTCTTCATGTGCCTGGTAGTCAGGAAATTTTCCCTGAGGAATTCTTAGGGACTTTTTTCCGTTTATGGTGCCAAAGATTGAGTTCTATCCAACCTGTAAACTACTGTAGGGTTTGCTGACTGCAGACACTTATACAGAGCTTCCCCTGCCCAACCAGAGCCTCTGGAAACCTCTCTCAAAGCCTGTGTTTTTAACATTCAAGAAGCTTAAAATATGCCCATCACTCTGTATTTCATAATTTTATAAAGTGTTTAAATCTCAAATAAACAGCTTCTATAATATCACTCTGAGTAACTCAGACTAATATTGAGCCTCAGTTTCACAGCAAGATCAATAACACCTGTCTGTCAGGGTGATGACCAGTAACAGGAACAAGTAAGGGAAAGTGATCCCTAGCTGATATGTAGGCAGGACCAAAGTGTGTCCTGGCTGACCTCCCAGGGAGGAGGCTCACTGTGTACCTATTATGCTGCCACTTATCCAGCTTCTAGGACTGTATCCTGAATAGGTCTTTCATATATTTTGTTTTAATTTGCATCCTGTTTTTAACTAAACATTATTCTAATCTATATTCATTCATGAAACCTCATGGAGTACCGTGGCTAGAGCAGCTTGGAGACAGAACTCATGCTTAGCTTTCAAGAGGCTCTAGCTCCAATACCCAGCATAATTAATAAAAAATAAAATGACAAAATAAAGTTTAAGTAAAGCAGTAATTTCCCTGTACTACACACAAATAACAATTTGGTTAAATTAGCCTAGTTTTCTCCCATCATTAAATATGTCAATATGAAAAGAACTTATTACAGAGTAACATGTGATCAGCAAATCATTGAATACCAGCTGGGGAATTATCTGGTGAAATTCATTTTTTCCAGATCATGAAATCTTGGTTAGAAGAAAATATGTAATCAGTGGAAAGAATATAGTTAATCTGTCTAGTATTAGGGTTGCAGTCACAGAAAAAGGAAGAAATTATTTTGGTTGACAAATTTAAAAAGCAAAGCCTCAATGTCAGTGTAGGAAACAATATTGGATCCTGAAAGTCATCATATTTATTCTGAATTGAATACAAAAATCTCAAGCACAGAGTCAAAACTATACCAGATAGAAGAAAACTGAGTTCATTTTCGTCCCACACATAGCCAATATGAGTGAAGCAGACTGGATTTGGAGTAGATGGACTTCCTTACCTCATAGTTCAAGGACTGGTGATGTAGTAGAAGCTGCTAGAATTGTATAGGCCTCAGTCTAGAATACTATACTTCCAATTCCCCCTTCCTGGTCACAACAGCAAGATACAAAGTCAGCCAAAGCTAAAGGAAGATGGAAGAGGTGGCTCTCATGTGAGCATGTGCAGAAGAAACTGGGAAAGAACATCTTTGCAGATGATCAGTTTATGATTTCATTTCCATAATTGTTAGACAATGCTCGTTATACCACTACCTTGGGTGACTACACAGATGCAATGTATATAAGTACCCAAGAGGTCTATGAATAAAATATTATTCATGGTTCTAGAGAGATGACTCAGTCATTAAAAATGGTATACTGATTTCCCTAAGGACCTAGCTATGGTTCCCAGCACCTATGTGAGGTGGTTCACAATCACCTGTAACTCCAAGTCCAGGAGACCCAATGCCCTCTTTGGACCTCTGAGGTTAACTGCATGTGCATGTGAGCACATGTACACACACACACATACACACCCTAAAAAATAAGCTAAATCTTAAAAAAAAATCACTCAATTCTTTAAACAGGTCTTAGATTACATGTCAAAAACCACAGAGATCTATCACCAAAGATTGTTTTTGACTACTATTTAACAATTCAGTTAAACCCATGTTAGTTTCGTTGAAGACAAGAAGTAAAATGTTATCTTATCAGTGAAATTTATTATTATTATTATTATTATTATTATTATTATTATTATTATATTTAAGCTGCTCTACTTTTAAACACTGAGTATTTTGTAGTCTGGACCAATAGAGATCACGATGAAGGGCATGGCCCTTGCTTTTATCAGATGAGAAAGGTAATTATACAGGAAGTGGTGGGACAGAAAAGCACTCAATCCTCATTGTAAGGATTCCTAGCATTCCCTAGCTGAGCTGCTTTAAGGCTGTTTATCTTAAACAATAGAGTTCTAACACTTGAGTGTCTTTGCTGAAATGTGAAGTAATAACAACCTCAACTATCTAATCTTCAACACCGTCAAGACCTGAGAAGGAAAATATATACCTAAAGTTGGAAGCATGAAGTAACTTCCAGAATTTAGGAGAAGACAACGACAGTTAACTATCTGGACAGTCATCCACCACTTCTCTGTATAACGGGAGCATCCATCTTTGTGGCTACTGGCCTAGGATATCTGACAAGTCTCCATGGAAGCAGGGTATTTTTTGGTAGGACCATCTTATCCTGGCTAGGCAGGCTTCAGCAGTCTCTATCCCTCATCCTGCAGTTCCATTTCGGACAGTGAGCACGCTGACAGCAGTAGGGGCAGGTGCAGTCCTTTTGCCCCTCAGGCCATTATCCACCAAACAAGACAATCTCTTTGCAAGATGTCTGTGATGCTCAACACCACCTTGAGAAAGGAACGGTGATGCCAGGAGTTGTCATGTCTCTCAAGGCCAAATTTGAGATAACAAAATCTTGAATACCATATTCTCTCGGTCTATGAAGTGGTTGAAGAAACCTATCTATTGGGTGTATTCTGACATGTTTCTAAAAAGCCTGAGTATCCTGACTGTTAGGTGATAAATCTGAGTAACCATAATCTGCAATCCCAATCAACCAAGAAAGTGAGGCTAACATTGTAAAT
>PVIH01005373.1:106653-125538 GCA_004025045.1 Sigmodon hispidus
TATATCATTATATATAAAAATATATCTAAACAGATTTATATAAAACAACTTGTGTGTATAGTACAACAAATGTTATGACTATCATAAATAATTAGAGGTAGAAATTGCATTATGGAAATGACAATGCACTTAATACACATCAATGTGCAAAATATTTTAGACAGAGGTAGACACGTGCAAAATAGGGCAATTATACATTTAACTTTGCATCAATATATATTATCCCAATCAGACATATAGATTAATTTCCCATTTGTGTCAATATACAAACATTTGTACCATGTTCAACTTTGTATCAATATACATATTATCTAAATCAAACGTATAGATTGATTTCCCATTTGTAACAATATACAAACATTTGTACCATGTCAATTCATTTTTCATTCATCCTTTGGTTAATAGTTGTTTGCAAGTATAATGATCTCCTATCTATTCCCTTTTCTCTCTCTCTCTCTCTCTCTCTCTCTCTCTCTCTCTCTCTCTCTCTCTCGTTTTTCATCTATAATATCTTTCTCTCCTCTACCCAAGATTAATTTATAACCATTGGACCAAAATGATAATTGACCATAACCCTCCCTTGAATGACCAACTTATCGGGAAAGGGACGTAGTTCTTTCATTGAGTTGCTTCATGCTGGCCTGTGGGCGACAGTATCTCTGTGGGGTCCTGTAAACTAAACAATGGTTAAGTCCTAATGAAATAACAGTAAACATATATATATAACCATTTCACAAATGTCTATAACCATTCTCATCGTACTGAGTGAGTCCATCTGAAATATTTGCTAAAGATATGATAAGAAACTATCTTACGACTGTCCTGATTGGTCTATACCTCAAAAGTGATCACTGAGTGACATACAGCAGGTTCCTTCTTACTCTGGCTCAATGTGGTTTTTTTTTGTTGTTGTTTTTTGTTTTTCGGTGGGGGCCCCATCTTCCTTCTGGATGCCTTGTAGAGTGCTGGTAAGAGAAATTGTTTTTAATAGTGAAGGATCCAATGGTTATTATCAACTGAAGATATTGAACCACCAGAAAGTATTGTGTGCAGAAAAGATTTCTAAAGTAAGAGAGTAAAAAATGCAGAAAGGAATAAGATTCAAAATTTAAAATAAAAGTGAGATATGATTGGTCCCTATATATTTCATCTATTTTCTGTCCCACTTCAGGTGGCTTTTCTGACGTGAGACAGAGTTTTTAAAGTTTTATTTACCAATACACTTGGGTTTAGAGAGGGAGAAAGCCACTTGCTCCACCTGCAAAGCCAGCCTTTTTTGTTACCAAACCAGGACTCCTTTATATATATAAATACATAATCATTAGATATAGATGTACAGTTGTGAGAATAGAGAAATTACCCTTAGTGCCTGTCAGTGTCAGGTGTCCCTGTAATCCCCTGTAGTCCTTTTAATGTTTCAAAAGTCTGAGCATTCAGCATCCTTTTAGCTTTGTGAAGAGGGTTGTATCCATTCTTCTGTAAAAACAAAATTAAGACCCTGCCCCACCTTAGTTAAGTGAATGTTGCCTACCACATACCCAATTATCTTATCGGCAGATGAACCATTACACCTTCTCCTCAGGAGGGTTCTCCTTTTTGATTCAGTTCTTTATCATTCTTGTTGGTACTCATACTTTCTCTTTTCCTGCGGAAACAAAAGCAAAACTCCTACCCCATCGAAGCACATGCCCTGGCTTCCATTCTGAAGTTAGTACATCCTTGACATTAACAGATTGATTCAACTCAGAAGTCCTTTCTATTACCCAGTGCTTCTCTGCGGCTGAAGTTCCTTTCTCATCAGCATTAAGAAAGTTTAATGTCAACAAGGCACTATGTAATCTCTCCCTAGGTTTTTTCATACCACCTTTCTGTTTATGAAGCATCTCTTTCAAGGTGTGATGGGATCTTTCCACAACCGCTTGTACAGTGGGGTTGTGTGGTATCCCAGTAACATGTTTTATCTCATAAAATCCAAAAATCTGCTTCATTTTCTGGGAAACATATGCTGGAGCATTGTCAGTCTTAATTTGATCAGGAATTCCCAATATGGCCATGGCTTCCAGAAGATGAGTGAGTACTGCATTAGCATTTTCAGAACTAACAGCGGTAGCCCACTGCATTCCTGAGTAGGTGTCAATGGTGTGATGAACATATTTCATCTTACCAAATTCCGGGAAGTGAAACACGTCCATCTGCCAAATCTCATTGCTCCTAGTACCCTTAGGATTACTCCCAGCGGGCAAAGATGGTTGATTGTAAATGGACCACTTGTCACACTTCCGCAAAATTTCCTTGGCTTGATGCCAAATGATGGGGAAACTCTTCCTTAATCCCTTGCTATTGACATGATGCTTCTTGTGAAATTCTGAGGCTTCTACCACATTCCCTATCAATAACCGATCAATCTCATCATTACCCCATGCTAAAGGGCCAGGAAGGCCCGAATGAGCCCTGATATGTGTTATATACATAGGATGTCTTCTATTTCTGATGATATCCTGTAGCTGTCCAAACAAGAAGGTTAATTCTGTTTCATCAGGAATGAAGTCAGTAGTTTCAATATGAAATACAACTCCTTCTGCATAATGAGAATCAGTTATCAGGTTAAGGGGTCCAGGAAAATTCAATAACACCATAATAATGGCATACAGTTCTGTCTTCTGAACAGAATCATAAGGACTCTGTGTCACCTTACTGAAGTTTTCTGATTTATAACCAGCCTTTCCTGTTTTATTTGCATCAGTAAAAAATGTAGGGGCTCCAGAAATAGGTTTATCCTATACCACAAGGGGGAAAATCCAATTAGTCTTCCATATAAATTGAATCCTTGTGCTTCGGGGATATTTATTATTAATCTCCCCCAGAAACCCACTACAAGCCTTTTGCCAAGGTTCATTGTCTGCCCATAATTGATCAATTTCCTCATTAGTCAAAGGTACAACAATTTCTGCCGAATCCTTTCCAGTCAATTGTCGAAGCCTGAATTTTCCTTTGAAAATCAAATCTGAAATCTTTTCAATGTATGTTTTTAGTTTTTTACTTGGTCTATGTGGCAGAAATATCCATTCTAGTATAATATTTTCCCTTTGCATTATGACTCCTGTAGGGGAATATTCAGAAGGCAAAATAACCAGGATGCAGTCGAGGTCTGGGTTTATACGGTTAACATGTGCTTCTTGTAATCTCTTTTCCGCCAATGCTAATTCTTTCTTGGCTTCAGCAGAGAGTTCCCTGGGACTATTCAGATCCTTATTTCCATCTAAAGTTTTGAACAAATGAACCAGTTCATAGCTTTTAATACCAATAACCAGATGTATGTGGGCTATATCCCCCAATAGCTTCTGGAAATCATTAAGTGTCTTTAATCTGTCCCTCTTAAGTTGTACCTTCTGAGGTCTAATTGTTTGCAAGCCTATTTTATATCCCAAATAATTGATAGAATCCCCTCTTTGTATCTTTTCAGGGGCAATGTGAAGTCCCCAATCAGGCAATACCTTCTTCAATTCCTCAAACAGTCTTTCTAAGGTGTTTATGTCTGGGTCCACTAACAATATATCATCCATATAATGATAAATAATAGATTTTGGGAATTGTTTCCATATCACTTCCAATGGCTGTCAGACAAAATATTGGCATAGGGTACGGCTATTCAACATCCCTTGTGGAAGGACCCTCCATTGGTACCTTTTTACCGGGTATGAATTATTAAAATTAGGTATAGTGAAAACAAACTTCTCCCTGTCTTGTTCCTGTAGAGGTATTGTAAAAAAAAAAACAGTCCTTCAGATCAATAACTATTATAGGCCATCCTTTAGGTAGCAAAGAAGGTAAAGGTATACCAGATTGTAGGGTGCCCATGGGCTGAATCACCTTATTAATTGCTCTTAAATCGTCACCATTCTCCATTTCCCAGACTTCTTCTTGACCACAAATACAGGGGAATTCCATGGGCTGGTCGATTCTTCAATATGTTGAGCTTGTAACTGTTCCTGCACCAATTGTACTAGGGCTAGCAATTTCTCCTCTGTCAAAGGCCATTGTTGGACCCAAATAGGTTTATCCTTCAACGATTTCAAAGGCAGGGCTGTTAGTGTCTTAGGGGTGCTTGCAGTTTTAAGACTGCATCTTTGTGCAACCTGAATGACCGACGGCTGTTTTACGTAGCCTCTTGAGGTATTACCTTCAAGGCCACGATTAGTTCTTTGGCTAGTATTTAGGCCTGGAGGAATCTTAATTTGAGTGTTCCATTGTCGTAGGAGATCACGACCCCATAAGTTCACTGCTATGTTGGCCATGTATGGCTTCAATCTCCCTTTTTTGTCCTTCTGGTCCTATGCATTCTAGCCATCTCACACTCTGTTTTACCTGAGACAATGTCCCAATACCTAAAAACTGAACATCCACATCTTTCAGAGGCCACCTGGGGTGCCAGGCCTGCTGAGTTATGATCGAAACATCAGCCCCCGTGTCGACTAAGCCCTGCATAAAAATATTGTATATTCTTATTGTCAACTTTGGTCTTTGTTCATTTATGGAGGTCTGCCAAAATATGCATTTTATTGGTTTACTGGATACCATAAACTTCTCTTGTAAGGGCAATCTATTGTCTATGGTTATATGGTCTACTGTTTCAGGCTTGGGATTTGTTACTTGTCCTGAGGACACTGCTCTTCCACCATGACTGGATATGACTGAACCCTTTTTGGCTTGGAGGTCTGATTCTTGGGGGCTTCCCGGGGGAAGCCCCGAGATACGTTTCCCGATGGTAAAAGCTTGCCATCTTTGTCTCTTATAGATCTACATTCATTCGTCCAATGTCTGCCTTTGTTACATCTCCTACATAGTCCAGGAGGTAGTGGCTTTCTGTTTAAATCACTCCTGTGATTGGAAAAGTTCCCATGTATGCTTTGTCTACAATTTCTCTTTATATGGCCTGGCTTACCACAATTGAAGCAAATAATGCCTTGATTTCTCATCTTAACATTAGCAATGGCTTGACCTACCCAATTCTCTTCATCATGGTGTAGATATTCAGCATTAAGTGCAAATTGAATCCATTCATCTAAGGGTGCACCCCTGATCTTTAATGGCATGATCAATTGTTTACATGTCATATTAGCATTATCGAAGGCCAAAGAAAGTATCAATTGTTTCCTAACTTCTGAATCTGACACTGCTCTATTTATAGCCTGAGTCAACCTCTGTAAAAAGTCTGTATAAGGCTCCATTGGACCTTGTTTAATCTGGGTATATGACTCAATTCTCTGTCCTGGGTCTAAAACCTTTTCCCAAGCATTTAAGGCAGCAGTACGACACAGCAACAGAGCATGGTCATCATAAGTAGCCTGAACTGATAAATCAGCAAACTGGCCTTCCCCAAGGATTTGGTCATTGGAGGCGGTAACATTCCCAGTTTGATCTCAAGATTCCAAGGCTTTAGCCTCTTCTCTAAACCAATACCTCCACTGGAAGTTTTGGCCATCGTTCAACACTGCATTCGCCAAATTCTTCCAGTCATCAGGAACTACTCGATTCTGTGCTGACCATGAGTTCAAGGATTGCTTCCCAAAAGATGATTGTACACCATAGTTCACTATGGCTTCCTTTATTGATTTTAAACTCTTCATGAGTATAGGTTCATAATTGTATCCCACATTGTCAGAAGCCCTTCCACGTGGTTGTGGTTTTTTGGCCTCTGCCACAACTGGGAATAGAGTTGGAGGGATGGGGGGTAGTCCTCTCATGGTAACCACTCTAGGTAAAGTACCTTCCCTGCAGTAGCACCATTTAAGAGGGGGCTCTGGGTTATCTTGAGCAGGTGTTGCCTCAAGATCCTTTTCTAAAATCTCCAAGTGAGCCTCATGATCTTGCAACCTAGTGGTAATGGTCTTTTCCAGTGTTTTAAAGTCTTCTATAAATGATCTCTCCAACAATTTCACAGAGTGGAAAATCCTCCCAGTCTCCACATCTACCCGTTCTACTATGTTCTGTTCAAATTTCCTAGAGTTTCCATCCATTATCCTAAAATTTTCATTCATTTTTTAAAACTTTTCATCCAATTTTCTAAAATTTTCATCAATATGAGCTCTAAATTCCTCTGTGATCAAAGTAGACCTCTCTTCTATGGAAACAATGAGTTTCTGGAGTGTCTTAATACGTTCATCCATGCCAGACATCTTAGCCTCATACTCTCTATGTTGAGATCCCTTAAAATAGGTAGGTATGAAGTATATTATCACACAAAAAAGCAAGAAGACTCCTGGGTGGAGATAACCTCCAAATGCGTAATCCTGGAAATAATCCTCTATTACCATTGTGAAAAAGTGAGTAAAATTCTGAACATTTATCTGGTAAGACATTGTAGAAAGAAAAAAAAATATGTAGAAAAGAAAAGGAAGAAAAAATATACTCAGATGTAATGAGAACTTACAGCCAGCAGATGTCGCAGTAGTGATCAGCAGCGGCAGCAATGGTGCGTGAAACGAGGTGGCGATTCGGCTGGGAGAGTCTTTGTTACATCTTTCAACAAATCCTACCAGGTGTGCGCCACCACAACTGGGTCAATCCGTCTCTCAGGAGATCCACGGCGCGCAGATTCGTTCCTGGCTGCGTACAGGAGACTCGTGCACAGATGGAAACCAAAGCCGTTCAGACCAGTTCTGTCCACGGGTGAGGAACTCGGTGGGTTTGTGGAATTAGCCCCGTGTTCAGGCGCCAATTATCGCGGTAAAAACCCGCCATGAGATATGTTTTAAATGGGGTTTATTTTGTGAAAATCACTTACAAAACAGAGGTTTTAAGAGAAAATGAAGGGATAAGGTTGCAGCGCGCCAGAGTGTTTCTAAGGAAAACTCTTCATCCCCACACTGTATGTCCGAACTCCCGCACTGCTGGCCCAAACTGCACACCCCGGAAGCCGCGTCATCAGTCCGAAAACCCACGCAACTGGTCGGGAACTCTCGCAAGAGAATGCCGGCTTCCTGTCCTGGTCCTCTCCCTCGGAAGTCTATTTCCGGAATCCTTTCCAGTTAACCACGCCCCGCTCCTCTCCAGTCCTCTGACATGTATAGTTCCTGATTTCCTGCTACACACCTTGCACGGAGGCACACCCCTGGGCATGGCTACATAAACCCTGCAGCACTGCTTAGGGAAGCACCTGCCTGGACCCGGAAGCACCTCTCTGGACCCATGACGCATACCCGTGAACGCCCCTTTCCTTAAAAGTGGCTGCAAGCGCGTGCTCCAGTCCTCTTCCTTCTCTGTCCCCTGACTTCTTTCTCACTCCTCTGTTTCTTTATGTCCTGGGACTCTTCTCTTAAATAAACTCTAGTGTGTGGCCTTGTTAATGTGCTTGCTCTCACGCGTGGAACTAACACTCACAGCAGGAAAAGCAGCTTGGAAGTGAGACTCTGGTAACAGATATCCACAAAGCTCTGTGCCCGAGAACCTCTTGGAAAGCATTTGTGAGTTTCCTTAGGCCTGGGTAACCAGAAAAAAGGGAGAGACAACAATGAGGACAATTGACATCTACTGAGCAGAGTGCCTGCTGCAGTTATAACTGCACTTTAGAAGCATGGTTCCATAAGCAACACTGAGATTATATCTGAAGAGAAGAGTTAAAGAGAAATGGAGCCCTTGCTAAGGTAGAGCAAGAGGTATTAACAAGAAGCTGGAGGTGAATGTAGCTCAGTACTAGAGTGTTCTCCCCAAGCATGCACAAGGCCCTGGATGCATCTCCACCAATGAAGACATGAGCTTGGTTATCAACTTGGAAGCAGAAAAGAGTAAAAGACATTATACAATGAGAATGAAAATTGTTTAATCACTAAAAGTCAATGGGGGGGGGACTTGTGAGCTTTTTCTCTAGTTTATTCATTCACTGAAGGTCATTTAGAAGCCTTTGACTTACAGTGACTATGGAAGCAAACATGTAAAGATGGCTGATAAAGAGGCTCAGGTAAACACTCTAGTGTTAAGGGAAAACACTGGAGTTATCTTCAAGCTCTCTGTCAAAGTCTTTAAAACCCTTAATATAAATGAATAAATTCTGAAGTTTAAATTAAATCTATATTGAGATGGGCCTCTATCTTCAAGGCTATAAAAGATATTTTGAAGTTACTTCTGTGGGAGAAAGTATATGTGTTAAGAAATGGCTTTCATTAAGGTAAATTTGGGCAAGTGCCATCCATAAGTGACAGGGTCTTTTAGAACAATGTAGGGGTCCCTGCAATCACAATGACCAGCAGGGTAATGCTCTGTGGAGGCCAGAAGGCTGTTGGTTAGACACAACTAACTAGCTGGTGTTAATTTGGTTCAGACTTTGAGAGTCCGACCCAAGTAGTTTATGTTCATCCTATGTAAGCACAGCACAACTTGATGAAAACTTTCCTTATAATAATTAACTCAATTCTGTGGGCACAATAAAGCACAAAGTAACCCAAATAAAGAACAGACATTACTACACCAAAACTCTTTGTAAGGTATATGTGACACCTTCCATAAAGATGGATTCTAGCCTGATGCAAGAGAAAGGCCCAAGTCTACAAGAATGGCCCCAGATAAGACTCCTGGCAGCAGTCAATGTACAGCCTGAAGTGGCCATCCCCTGTGATCAGATTGGTGACTATTCCAGCAGTCATCACAGAGCCTTTATCCAGTGACTGATGGAGACAGATTCAGAGACCCACTATAGGGCCTAGCTTGAGGAGAGAGAAGAGGGATTGTAGGAGCCAGGGTATCAGGAATATCACAAGAAAACCCTCAGAACTGGCTACCCTGGCTCTTGGGAATTCACAGAGTCTGAGCCAACAGCCTGGGAGCCTGCATGGACCCTCCACATATATGTGACAGTTGTGTAGCTTGATCTATTTGTAGGACCCCTGGCAAAGGAAGCAGTGACTATCCCTGGTGCTTCTGCTGGCTCTTGAGAAACTAGTCCTTGTGCTAGATTGCCTTGCCTAGCCTAAATACAGGGGGAGATGTTTGATCTTATGGTAACTTAATATACCATGCTTTGATGATGCCCAAAAGAGGGCTCTGCCTTGTGGAGGATATGGGGAAGGGGTGGATGGAGGTACAGGGAGAGGTTGTGGAGGAAGGGCATGGGAAGAGAAGAGAAAGGAGAGGCTTTGGTTGGGATGTAAAATAAATTAACTTTTTAAAAAGATAAAAAGTAAGATGATTCTATAGATTGAAAACATGTGACACTTCAATAAAGATTAGTTCTGTAGACTAAGAAAAACAAGCTCACTAAAAGGGTCTGGGGGTGGGTCCTGTGTGATTTCTGGCCACACAGATAGTCAGCAGACTATTAACTACGTCTGCCTCCAGTCTTTTGAGCAGATAACAGTTTATACATCCCTTCCTTTGGAAAAACAAGGCTATATGGTTAGTATTCCAAGTTCCCTAGAGATTATCTGTGAGCACAAGAACCTCTGTGCCTCCTGTGCAACAAAAGTATAGAACCTAGGTGTCAGAAGGATAAAAACAAAGTTATTCAAGTCAACTGAACCAGGGCTTCATGCACACTAGATGAGCATCATGCTGCTCAGATATAGCCTCAGTCCCACAACAAACATCCAGAGGATGATGTCTCAGTCTCCAACACTCCCACTGAGGAACTCTGCATTATATATCAAGAATATCACACACATTTCCCAATTTAGTCCATTCTGTTAGGGGTCTGCTCTGATTGTTACAAACTTCTTAAAGTAAGCTAAAAATAATCTGCTGCCTTTAAGTTCACATACCCACTCTGGTAGTCCTCTTTATGGTCATAAATAATTGGTGTGGTTACTGTATTCACTTCTATCTAAATACATTATAGTAACTCTACAACTTTCCCGTCTATTTTCTCTTTAATCCACTAACTCTGCATAGCTCTGCCCACCAGACTGCAGATGTCATGAGTATAATTTTATTATTGACTTTGTTTCCTTCTTGTCTTTGATTGGGGTTCTGGTTTGGTTTCTGTTGCTATGATAAACACCATGCCCAAAAAAACAATTTGGAGAGGAAAGGGTTTATTTGGTTTATACCTCCCAACCACAAGCCACCATTAAGGAAAGTCACAGCAGGAACAGAGGCAAGAATAGTGGAGGAACTCTGCTTGCTGGCTTACTCCCAGACTCAGACTCAACTCCTTTCTTATACAGTCCAGATTCATATACCCAGAGTTGCATTGCCCCGTAATACACTGGACCCTCTTCCATCAGTTAACAATCAAGGAAACGTCCTATAGACATGCCACAGGTCAATCTGTTGGAGGAAATTACTGAGTTGAGATTCCCGCTTCCAGGTGTATCTAGGTTTGTGCCAAGTTGACAACTGATGCTAACTATGACAGTTTCAAGTGTGCCCCCCCCAAATAGAACACAACTACATGCTACACCTACTAGCTGGAAGCTTGCCTTTCCTCTCTGGATGTGAGAGCCCAGTGACACTGACACATTTCAAGCAAAGGTTAAACTGTATAAATATCCCATTGCCAAAAATAACCTAAGAAGAGAACAATAGCATTCCCGCTACCTTCACCTCCATTCTCATATAGATTTAGCTCTCTGTAGTTTCTGGTTACAAAGGAGAGTAGAATTTTTCAAATATAAGCATGAAACTTCCTACAACATTAGAATTAACAATGTATAACCCATATCCATCTTTCCAAAAGTCAAAATCTTAAAGTGTCCTGTAAGAAGTCACATTGCCTAAGAAAAGTCAGCTCAATTGTATCATATAACTGCCCCAGAGTAAGAACACTGGCTTAGTTGTATGGTGCATCCAGTGACTTCAGTTCCTAAATGCTAATGAAGAGAACACAACATCTAACTTTTCCCTCTGCTGGGAGAAGATGGCAAGCAAAAGAGACCAAAGGAAAGACTATCGCAAACACAGAAAGCAAAACAATGCCTGAAACCCAGGCAAATATTTATACTTTGATGTGGCCTGTGCAGTACTTCAAAGAAATGTTTGGCAACGAACATAGAAGCCAATTTTTCTTCCCCCCCCTTTTTATTATAAGGAAGTTGTCAAACTGAAGTCCTGTGTGCTAGTCCTGAAAGAGACAAGTTGTTGCACCATGAGAGAGTAGAGTCTTTAACATAGGTCTTAAATGCAGTCATAATTTTAGTTTCTCTTTTGGCTAAATAAAATGGTCAAGATTTTGAAAGCCAAGAAGAGTCATCTGGCAAAAGGCCCAGAGATTCAAGTATGGATGGAAGTGAAGAATGAGCTTCAGGTTTTTAGCAGTTCAGATGTTCTGGTTCCTCAAAAGTACAAACAACTCACATGGTGTCCACTGGACTTCCCTTTATAATTAAGTGAGTCCCAACATTCTCTTCACCTGAACTTTTAAGGCTACAAGAAACACTGGTGAGAGATTGCATACTGATGCTTGGAGACCACTAATTCAGAGACAATTAGAAATTAGGATACTAGCACTGTTCTTACACTCAGTGCATATTAAAAGTAACTCTTTTCTAGAAATTTGTGAGTTGTCAAAATAAAATACTTGCCAGCTGGTAAACTATTGTTTAAGAGAATTGGCTCCCCATTTTTACTTGTGGTCAAGATAAATCATATAAAAGCTCAGAGCTAAACTTTCGCCTTCAGATTAAATAATATCTTCTCACATATTAATAATTACTAACAGAGATTATACATCTTTAAGTTTAAAAGAAAAGGCATTAAAAGGAAGGCCCAGTGGTTAAGCGTTCTTGATGCTCTCAGAGGAAACCTGATGTGGGTGCCTGGCATCCATGTTCACAAACATCTGTAACTCTAGTTACAAGGGCTCTGACCCTCTCCTGAAACTAAGGGCACTGCACACATGTACACATGCACATGGGGGTAGGAGAGAAGGGCATGAAAAACAGAGAGAGAAGAAGAGAAATATGCACACATGACTACCAAAATCAGTGCTGATGGCCAAGCACATACTTAGTGGGTTACCAAAGGACTGTGAGATGTTCACAGGTCCTTCCAAGCAAGCTGATAGGAGGTCTGGAAAGATTCCACATCCTAAGGTGGCTCCAGACAGGAGTCCATATGTAACAGTGTGCACACTGCATACTTTCACTGTACATCCTCTGCTCTGAACAAGCCATCCCTCCATAAGGAGAGAAAAATCTGCCTATACTTGATCTCATCTCCATGTGCATAAATTGTCCTGTTTGTTCCCTGGGTGTGTTATAACTTCAATTATCACCATGGCTAACACTGCACATGGGTCCTCCATAGCTTTTATATATCAAAACTGTCTAAAATGCTCTTTGGCAAGATCACACACACACACACACACACACACACACACACACACCTAATCTTATCTCAGAAAACAAGGATCAACACTTGACTTCAAAGTAAGCAGGGTCACTTTTATTGTGACCTGTTTTATGTTAACTATGTACCCAGAAATCCTTTTCATCAACCTAACATGAACTTAGAAGTTTCCACTATCAGTCAAACTTTGGGAGAAATGGGTTGAATTAGGAAGTTAAGATGCAGAGTGTGGGTGGTCATGGAGGCTCATCCTAATGCCCTCCTTGGATAGCATTTGCTGATTGACATGAGTAGCATATAGAATGGGAGAAGGAGAAAGTAAAGCACATTTCAATCACATGGAAGGATTGTTTAAACATTACCAATACCACCATCCATTTCTCTCTACCAACACATGTGCTGGCATTCTACATAAGGAAACATGCAAAGGGCAAAGGAAAGAGAACAAATAGTTTCCAAAAATTGTTCTGCCTTTTCAGCCTTGATACAGAAGAAATCGGGCTGCAATGATGAGCCAGGAAAGTTGGCTTCCATCCTAAACCCGTCACTACTTAACTGCACACACCACTTAATTTCTCCCATTTGCCATTTTTTCATCTATAAAAGGAAGAGGAGGAGGCGATGATATACATAAGCCCAGGGGCTCCAATTGCTCCCGGTCTGGCTGAGTTATGGCATCTCCTACTGTGTTCTATTGGGGTCTATAATTTCTCAGTCAGAGGAGAAACGTTTCCTCTTGCAGGTCCTTGTTTATTTTCATGTCTACCGTAGCAACATTCAAACATCCTGAGTTTGCAGCATTTCCTGGCTCTCTCCCCAGCGTCCTTTGCTGCCATGCTTTCTCAAGAAGCAGACTTAAAATAACAAAGTGCAAGGACACAGGAATTCTTCCAGGCTTCCTGACGATCATCAACAGAAGGGTTCAGAACCAGCCTGTGTTTGTATTCTTGCAAGTGGTACCAGCTTCCTTAGTGGTTTCTGCATTGGAATTCAATTAGATTATCTTTGGGCATATTTGTTAGATTATCACTGAAACTTTACCCTCAAAATTATAATCATTATTCCTGGAGGAAATTCTGCCAATGAACTAAAACTACACTATTGATGAACGCCCAGGAGCTAGAGAGTTAGCTCAGTGGTTAAGAGCACTCACTACTCTCCCAGAGGAACTGGCTTCAATTCCCAGTACCCACATGGTAACTCGCAACTATCTGTAATCCAGTTCCAGGGCATCTGATGCCCTCTTGTGGCTTCTGAGGACACTAGGCATCTACATGGTGCACAGTACAATGGTGTATAGACATGTATGAAGACAAAATATCCATACATATAAAATAATAATTATAATTGCTACAGTCCAAAGATTTTAGTTATAAGTTATTTTGTTGTATATTTTAAAGTAATAGCTCAAGAGTAGTGACTTTCCCTTGCTTATATTAAAGCCTCAAACACAGAAATTGCATCAAGAAGGTTGCATCCAATGGTAGAAGATGCCATACTAAATACTTGTAGTCATAAAATTCCTACCCACTCTCTAGAGTCCTGTGCTATTAACAAATACATGAGACAGTAAAAGGTCTGCATGGCTCCATTCCAAAACAAGAAAATTTTTATAGAGGGGATCTGGATTCCAAATCCAGCCAATTATAGAGAGCACAAGCAGCATGGTGTATGTTATCACTGTTACCCACCACTGCCCTTGCCAGTACCTGAGAGAATCAAGACAGACTGATGGGGGGATGTAAGGGGAGTGGCTTAAAACAGACCACTGAGCACTCAGGAGACAGCTTAGTTGGTAGAGTATGTGCCATGCAAACATCAGGACGTGAATTCAATCCCAGAATTCACATTGGAGAAGAAACTGCCAGACCTGATGATGCATGCTTGTGATTCCAAACATGGAGCGGGGTGGAGGACAGCAGAGCTCCCTAGGGGTTACAGGCCAGCCAGCCTAGCCATAAAGCCTCCTGTCAGTGAGAACCCTGGCCTAAAAACAAGGCTAAAGGCTCCTGGGGAGTGGCACTCACACAGATTTCTTGCACACACACACACACACACACACACACACACACACCAATCCAGCATAGTGGCACACACCTGTAATCTGAGTGTTTGAGAAGAT
This sequence comes from Sigmodon hispidus, assembly GCA_004025045.1. Taxonomy (NCBI): domain Eukaryota; kingdom Metazoa; phylum Chordata; class Mammalia; order Rodentia; family Cricetidae; genus Sigmodon; species Sigmodon hispidus. Next base: position 121,052 of record PVIH01005373.1, read on the forward strand.
AACATAGGAGGACCAGAGTTTGAGGCCACCTTGAGCTACAGAGGGAGTACCTTGTCTGAAAATCTATTAACAATGTGGAGTACTGATGTGAGATGGTCAAAAGAACACTCAATTGTCTTTATCTTATTCTGCTGTAATGCATATGTCCTACAAATTCTACCAGAGTTAGTCTAATAACAAATTTACAACCGATAATCTTAATGAATTTAAATTAAATTAAATAGATAAAAAATTTTAGAAATAACATTTTTAAAATGGTAATAGAGTCTGTGATTACCAATCTCACTTGTGCTTTCATAATGAAAATACAAAGCTAAATTCTACATCCCACTTGCTAAAAATAAAAGCACAGTTTAATAATAAGCTCACTTTCTATGATATATTTTTCTCATATCTATAAACTCAGTCCTAAACAACTGTGATTTTAAATTAAAAGTTCACTCTCCTTTTTATGTAATTTCTAAAAATAGTTTGCTTAGCTAAATATGTAGGTCCTGCATAAATTGGCTAGATTTATGAAACATTCTTTAATAAACTAAACAATTACTATATAAAAAGCAGATGCAATACCTTTGTAATTCAATTTTATAGTTTAAAAATATTCCACATGGAAGCGCCAAATTCTGCCCTGCAGAGACCCAGGGCTCCTGCTGACGTCAATAAGTGCAGAGCACTCACAGAGGAGGGCAGAACTGTGCCCTGAGCACTTAAATTTAGTAATCCATTAGATGCAGGAAAAAGAAAAAAGCTTGGCTCAGATGCCATCTCATCAGCCTTCCAATCTGCTGGTATTAAGCGTGGCTCAGGGTAGTTAAGTCTGTATTCTTATCGATGTAGAAAAAACAGGAGCAGGATGCTGTCACAGTGCACAAACATTTAGTAGAATTTTATGAACATGTCTGCTCCCCAGGAGACTATGCTTGTGCTCCTTTTGAGACTTCATTTTTTTTTTTAACACTCTTAAGATGGATGAACTCTCTGATTTCTTGAAATGAAAGTTAAAAATTTTGGTTGTAGGCTCAAAACACTCCTCTTCCTTTCAATGAATATAAAAACAGGATTTACACATAAACTAATGACTTCTCTTCATGGAAACTCCGGATTTGCTTAACTAGAACACACAAAGTGGCAGCGCGCAAGGCGGGCGGGGTAGAGCCTCCAGTTCTGAGGGAAGCTTGCAAGAAAGCAACTGTGCCCACTATGGGGCTCGGCCAGGCAACAGAGAAGTGGTCCCTCCGATTGATCTCTGTTTAAACCAGCAAAGCTGCAGCTCTACTAAGTGTGAAAAAAACTTCAGGGAATTAAATGTGTCACAGAGAGGCACAGTTGTGTTCAACTTATCTGGAGACAGCTCTTATATTCAACTAATATATCACTAATATTTCTTTGTCAGTCTCTGACACCACCAGAACTTTCCATAGGAGGATTTGAATTCCCTGTCTGCTTAATGAATTTTCCAAATCTTTGACATGGCCCATGAGTTTAAACTTGACAAATTTGGGTAATCTTCTTGGCTATCTCTCTTCCCTACCAGTTTCCACTTTTCCTTAGTTTCACTTTTGGAATAATCAGACCCAAAAAAGTTTGCATTTCTGCCACATTTCCAATCAATTAGAGTAAATGCAAATGGCCCAGGCAAGCCATGCATTCTAGCAGTTAAACCTAATTCCCCGCATATGTGCACATATGTGAGCATGTTTTCTGACCAGAGGCTGACATAAGGTAACTCCCTCTATTACTCTCCAGATTACTTCTGGAACAGGTCTCTCCCCTGGACCACTTACCAAGTGGGTTATACTCACTAGCCTGTGAGTCCCATGGGATTATTTACACACCATCATATCTGGCTTTTTATGTAGATATTAGGAATCAGACTCAGGTCCTCAAATCTGCCCAGCAAGCACCTTACTCACCAACTCATCTCCCCACTCCAATACCTTTTATTTTTAAAAGCACTGTATTAAGAACATAACATAAGGTGTAGACATTCATCAGTGCCCTGGGTGTCCATGCCTTACACAGTCACATAATTTGTTTCTTTCTGCTCCATTTTCCAGTGATGTATAAATAAAAAGATAGACCCTCCCATGAGAAGAAAATTATTTCTCCTTCCCTCTCTGATTATTATTACTTTGAGTATTTGAAGCAACAACTGAGTCTTATAATTTGGCTCTTGCTGTCAGAACAAGAATTCACCCTGAATTACACATTTGAATCCAATTCAGCCTCTCTGAAATCCCCAGGCTTCCAAAGACTTGGCTAGAAATAGATTCTCTCGTGAGAAATGGAGTGCTCCCTGCTGCATGTTTCTGTCTGTTCCATTCCCTACAAATGGAGAGATGAAAGATAGGACAGTGAAAGCTATTCATAATTCAGAAGCCTCAGAGTAGCTTCTTACGGGTTGATTTCTTAGTAAATGGCTGCTTTGGCTCATTTTTTTTTTTTTTTAATGAATGAAGTCAGAATTTGTTCAAAGGTCTAGCTGGATTTTTCAAGCAGACAAAATTTCCCTCCCAACTAGCAGCAACTGGGCTTTGTTGAAAAATGCAATTGGTTTTAATGTTTACTTAGAAAATTCTCGATTTATAGCTATAGTAGAGACTGGAGAGATCAGACATTTAAAATAAGCAAAATGTAATAATTGTGGGAACATAAAGAGAAGATAAACTTGTATCAGCAAAAATAACTAAATTTCTCCTTCTTCAGTCTTAAGTAAAGGTCATCAGAATATCAGAGGACAAAGAGAAGAACAAGCCAGTGGAGAAAAATGTTTAGTTTAAAGAACAAAGGTAAGTGTTGGCCAAGTGTCAACAAAGCAAGCTTCATGACTCTGAGCCTGTACCAGTGGCAGGCTCACCCTTGCAGCGCAGTAATATCCAGTCTATGTGATAGTCATGGGAATGCCTGGATAGTAGCTAACTGCAAGCCAAGTACCCAGACCCTTCTCTGGCCACTCCCACTAGTCTTTGAGCATCATATTTACCCATCTCCCATGGTGACTGACAGAATAGTGAAGGAATACTATGCACAAGTTTGATGCCCAGACATTGGATAAACTAGATGAGATAGGCTCATTCCCAGAAAAGCCTTTGATAAAATCCAACACTCCTTTATGATAAAAGTCCTGGAGAGATCAGTAATATAGGGAAAATATTTAAATATAATAAAGGCAATATACAGCAAGCTGACAGCCAACATCAAACTAAATGGACAAATACTCAAAGCAATCCAACTAAAATTAGGAACAAGACAGGGCTGTCCTTTCTCTCCTTATCTATTCAAAATAGTTTTCAAAGTTCTAGCTAAAACAATAAGAGAACAAAAGGAGATTAAGGGGATACAAATCAGAAAGGAAGAAGTCAAACTATCTATTTGCAGATGATATAAGTGACCCACAAAATTCCACCAGGGAACTCCTGCAACTCATAAACACCTTCAGCAATGTAGCAGGGTACAAGATTAACTCAAGAAAAACAATAACCTTCCTATACACTAAAGATAAAAGGACTGAAAAAGAAAGAAGAAAAACATTACCCTTTATGATAGCTGCAAATAGCATTAAATACCTTGGCAAAACTCTACCAAAGAAGTAGCAGGCCTCTTCAACAAAAACTTTAAGTCACTGAAGAAAGAAAGTTTGAGGCCAGTCTGAAAGCGTATGTTAGCCTGAATTCTTATATTTTAGGTTGTGAACCTAGCCTGGCTTGTGGATCATGGCTTGGCTAGTATGAGGAATAGTCCCACATTGGGCACCAGATATAGCAGAAATTATTTAAATGTAATATATAAGGGTTAATATTTATTAAAGGGTTAAACAAACAGTCACAGATACATGGTATCTTTAATGCAATTTTAGGAGAGCAGAGACTTTTACACTGGATTTTCAGTCTTCTCCCAGAGAAAAGCAAGAACCAAACAGGCAGGCAAGTCGGTGTTTGTGGAACTCAATCCATCCTGGCCTCACCTCATCAGGGGCTGGATCTTCTGAGGTCACTATGATTCTCCAAAGCCATTAACACTTCTGGGGGTAACACCTGCATCCCATTACAGAAATTAAAGAAGATATCAGAAAATGGAAAGACCTCCAATGCTCCTGAATACTTAGGATCAAAATATTAAAAATGGCAATTTTACCAAAAGCAATCTACAGATTCAATGCAATCCCCATCAAAATCCCAACACAATTTTTTACAGATGTTAAAAGGACAATACTCAACTTCATATGTAATAACAGACAACCCAGGATTGCCAAAACATTCCTGCTTAATAAAAAAAACTTCATGAGGCATCACCATCCCTTACTTCAAGCTACAGTATAGAGCTACAGTGATTAAAACAGCCTGGTACTGGCATAAAAACAGACCTGTGGATCAATGGAATAGAAACAAAGTCCCCAACATTTACCCCACACCTATTAACACCTGATTTTTTTTTTTTTTTTTTTTTTTTTTTTTTTTTTTTTTTTTTTTTTTTTTTTTAAAAAAAAA
>PVIH01005374.1:0-29990 GCA_004025045.1 Sigmodon hispidus
CTGGTGTCAACGTTGAGCCTTTCTGGCCTGGATTGTTTGCAAAGGCTCTGGCCAATGTCAACATTGGGAGTCTCATCTGCAACGTAGGGGCTGGTGGGCCTGCTCCAGCTGCTGGAGCTGCACCCGCAGGTGGTCCAGCCCCCTCTGCTGCTGCTGCCCCTGCTGAGGAAAAGAAAGTGGAAGCCAAGAAGGAGGAATCTGAGGAGTCTGATGATGACATGGGCTTTGGTCTTTTCGACTAAACGTTTTGTTAACATGTCCAATAAAAGATGAACTCACAAAAAAAAAAAAAAAAAAAAAGATTAGCACATCTTGTGCTAAACTTATCAAAATCTTCTGCCACAGGTAGAAAATTCCAAAGCAGCTCAGATTAAATTGGACAGCGCCCTTTCCTGGATTATGAGAAAGCAATGTAAACATGCAAACTCTTAACCAGCTTGCAAAACCAGTGTAATCCCAAATGAAATATGAACAGGATTTTTTGTTTGTCGAGACAGGGTTTCTCTGTAACAACTCAGACTATTCTGGAACTCGCCACCACCGCGCCCCGCTCCAACAGAATTTTTTAAAAGAACTTGGAAAAGAGCTCCTTGAAAGGGTTGGCGAGATGGCTCAGCAAGAAACAGCCTAACTGAAGTCTCACTACCTGAGTTCACCCCAAGAACTCAGGTAAACGTGGATGGAGATAATTGACTCCACAAAGTTGTTCTTTAGCACCCACACGTGTGTACCTTCTCCAGTATCATACACACAATAAATTTTAAAGTCAAAATGAAATGGCAAGTGAAGGATTTGAAGGACCTGGAGTGTTGCAGTTTGTCATTGAATGCTTCAGAAGATCCAGGACAGCCAATGCCATGTAGAGAGGCCCCCCCCGGGGGGGGGGGAAGCAAATACTCCAGAAGACCCAAGTGAGGCACCCACAGGAGCACCTGATTCCTACAGTTGGTGATCTCAGGTGATAACCTGGGCCAGGAATCCCAAGGCTGAAGACCAGGGCCCTGCAGACATCTTCACAGATGTGTTTCAGCCTCTGTTCTCAGTGACCCCCATATACACTGCAGTAAGGGCAGGGCTGGGATGGGAATGTAACAGTAGTTTTTCAGACTCTGCGCAGAAACCAGATTGAAGTCTGCCCTACTTGCAGGGACTCCGAGATGCTTCCCAGCCCTTTTGTCTTGTAGTTTATAAGGCTCCCTCTATGTAGGTCTTGGGAGCAAGGAATATCTTGCTGCACAGGGAATAACGTGAAAAGACGACCCCATGGTTAGTTACTAATATTGAGTCTTCTGAGTCACTGTTCCCTTTACCTGACATATACTTTCTCCTGAATGTTATCTTATAGAGAGAAAACATAGCTCAGGGCTAGGGGTTGGTGTATTTCAGCAGTAAGTACCTCCAAATGCTTTATTATGAAAAAAATCAAACATAAAACAAAGGTAAAGGGGTACTTCTGTTAACCCTTTGCCTTGCACAGATTCTTCAGTGTAGACCTTACCCCGATGTCCTCCCATCCTCCCCATCCCACCCACCTTCATATCCAGTCATTGGCCTTGCTTCCTCATATTCTCAAGTCTGGCATGGCAGTCAAGCCCTCCCCACAAACAAACCAGTCCAACACACACATTTCTTTAAGTTTTGTTTTGTTTTTTTTTTTTTTGCTTCAATAAAATTTGTGCAGTGTTTATTTGTTTACTATGACTACCACAACAAAGTGCCACAGGCTTGGTGGCTTAAAATCTTCTACTCTTGTCACCTAGAGGCTGGAAGTCAGGATGTGAGCAAGACTATTGCTCCTGAGGCCTCTTGCCTTCTGCCTCAAAGGGTTCCCCACCCCCCTGTGTGTGTGTCTGTGTCCTCATGAACAGTTTTTTGTTGTTTTGTTTTTCAAAACAGGGTTTCTCTGTGTAGCCCTGGCTGTTCTAGAACCTACTTTGTAGATCAGACTGGCCTCGAACTCCCAGAGATCCACTTGCCTCTGCCTCCTGAGTGCTGAGATTAAAGGCCTGAACTACCACCACCCAGCATCAGTGCTTGTAAGGACACTGCCATGCTGAATTAGGATGTATTCTAATGATTTGATGCTGTAATAATCGCCTGTTTAAAGGCCACATCTCCGAATATGATGGGTTGGGGCCAATTTATAGTGGAATGCTCAGCTCTTCCAGGACTGTCCAATGAGCTCTGACAAAACAGCACAAGGTGAGGTGTGGTGATATTTTGTTTGTGCTCTAAAAAATAAAGCTTGCCTGAATATCAGAGGGTATATAGCTAGCCAACAGTTAACCATAGAGGCCAGGCTGTGGTGGCACACATCTTAATCCCAGAATTTGGGAGGAAGAAGCAGGAAAATCTGGAGTTCAAGGCCACCCCGGGCTATATAGATTGATCCAGTCTAAGAGAAACAGAGCCAACCACTGTGGAGGCCCACACCTTTAGTCCCAGCACTTGGGATCTCAAATCTTTGACCCCAGTACTTGAGAGGCACACACTTTAATCCAGTACTAAGGAGGTAGAGACAGGAAGTGACATGGCTGGATGGAGAGAAGAATATAAGGCAGGAGAAGACAGCTCAGCCCCTTCACTCTGAGAAGTCTTAGAGGCAAGAGGTTGCTGTGGCTTGCTCCTTTGTCTCTCTGATCTTTCAGGATTTACCCTGATATCTGGCTCCAGGTTTTTTATTCATAAAACCAATTAGAAAAAAAAAACCAATTAGAGTTTGTGATACAGTAAGGTGTTTAGTGTTTCATGCTTCAATATTCTCTGAACATCATGGAAACCTAGTTTTCAAACATCCAGCCTATCAAAGGATTTAAATTGGATTTAAATCAGGATTTAAACCTAGTGTTTACTAAGGTACTGTGGATGGAGTGATCATTCTCCTGGGTGAGGGCACAGAGGTCCTTCCTTGAGGCTTTCAGTGAGGGAGAGAGGCTGCCTCTCACATACCTCCAGTTCATGCCCTGCTACTGCAGTAGCCTGAGTGAGCTGCATTAACCACACCACCTAGGAAAATTACACGTGGTGTGATTCAGGGATCTCGGCAACACCATAATTAAAATGAGTTTTCCTCAATCTCAAATTCACAGGCAAATTTTTCTGCCTTATTTTATGCTTGTGTGACCTTTCTTCTTTCACTTGATGGTTCCAGTTTCCAAACCTGAACTGATTTTTTTACTGCTCTCTCCCCTGCCCAATTTACCATATCCTTGCCAAGGCTCCTTTTCTAGCAGCTCCTGTCTATCTGCACACTCCAGGGCAAATGGGGCTGACATTTCCTGCAGCCTCTGCCTATGGCTGGCCAACTCTTCCACAACTCCCCAATTCCCGTCTAAAAACAGTATAAATGCTCTTGGGAGTCTTGGGATGCTCATCTACCTTGGGAGTTTGCCTGGGCACATGTACTGTTGCATTGCAGGTATGTGTGGTATTTCAAAGAGAGAGCTTTGGGAATGAATGTCTGATAATAGGGAAATGACAGACCAACCCTAACATATTTACCCACCGTGGACATGAGGTGTCCCCCAAAGGGGCACTCTCGGTGTTGTTCTGCAGGAACATTCATGGTATGTGATGGTGTGAAAAATCAGGAATTAAAGCTGATGAGCAGCATGACCTGGGGTTATGGATAAATGGCCCACCAGGCAATCATCCTCTTATTTTATGTTTTTTGTTTGTTTGTTTTTGAGACAGTGTTTCTCTGTGTAGTCCTGGCTGTCCTGGAATTTACTCTGTAGACTAAGCAGGCTTTGAACTCACAGAGATCCACCTGCCTCTATTTCCCAAGTGCTGGGATTAAAGGTGTGAGACAGTATGCCTGTTAACCTACTGACCACAGTTACCCCAGGCTTATGAGTCAGGGGGGAAAATCAGAAGGACCTTTGAGTTTAAATTTTAGCTTCTTCTGTGTTTCTTGCAATAGACATAACAATGCTGTGGTCAAACACATAGGCAAAAAAATGAGAAAATATCAAGATCCTACTACCCTTACAGAGAATGGCCAATGGCATTCATAGAAGACATAACCCCACTGCCAACAAATCAGCATTCAATCCCATTATCAGAATAAGTAAAAGTATAGCTCCTTTCTGTAGGGTGATTTTATTTTTCTGTAGTTTTATGGTTAATAACAACAACAAAATGATCCTGGCAATGTGAAAGCAACAATTTGTTGGTTTGTTTTGTTTTGTTTTGTTTTGTTTTGTTTTGTTTTGTTTTGAGGCAGGGTCATAAGTACCCTACGCCTCAAACTTTGTAGCTAACTCTGACCTTAAACCCATTATTTTCCAGCCTCACCCTCAATTGTTGGAATTACAGTTCTGAGCCAGTATTTTTAACTTAACACTGTCACATTGAACACTGGGATTTAACAGGAATTGGGGACTTTCAGATTACCAGGGGCCAGATGGAGTAGACTTTCAATGCCAGGTTGTGTCCTAGGACAAGCAGAAATGTGGGAGAAACTAGGCCATTTGTCCATAACCCCAGGTCATGCTGCTCATCAGCTTTAATTCCTGATTTTTCACACTATCACATACCATGAATGTTCCTGTAGAATACTGAGAGTGCCCCTTTGGGGGACACCTCATGTCCATGGTGTGTAAATATGTTAGAGCTGGTCTGTCATTTCCCTATTATCAGACATTCCTTCCTACACATACCTGCAATGCAACAGTACATGTGCCCAGGCAAACTCCCAAGACCACTGCCAACCAGAAGAGGGCAGCTCAAGCTAGATCTATCCTCAGGTGCAGGGTGAGGGAGCCCACACTCCAGAGCAGAGTAGCCCAGAAGTGCCTGCCTCTGAGGGAACTGAGATAAGGGAGGTGAGCAAGATGGCCTTTGGTTGGTATTGCCTGTATCAAGCAGTCAAAATGTTCATCTCCCTTTACAAAAAAAACAAAAGCCTGTTTTATTCTTTGTGAAATTTTAACATTTGTATTTGCCATTGGCCTACGGACATCTATGGTTTCCCATGTATGGTTCCCCACTAGATAGATACCTATTCCTATAAGATGGTCCTTAGCTTGAAAGGGGGAAGTGCTGGGGTTACCCTTTGCTTATTTATTTTCCCAGAACTGATGAAGCTCTAGCCCCTGGGTCAGCCAGTCATCCAGTCTATCTGGACTTATCGGACACAAAACATATTTTTATTTTTCTAAGACAAGATCTTATGATGTAATTCTTACTGGCTTGGAGATTTCTATATATACCAGGTTGGCCTTGGAATCACAGGGATCTGACTGCCTCTGCTTCTGGCATGGTGGGACTAAAGGTGTGTACCACCAAAAACCCACAACCACTTAACATTTTTATTTCCCTTCTCAATTAATATACTTCACTGTAGTGAAGAATATGAAAGACAGATAAGCAGGAAGAAAAAGAAAGGAATGGGCTGAATCCCCAGCACACAGCCGTGAGCTTGCAGTATTTTGCATAGTCTATGATATTTTATTATTACAGCTTGAATTCCTATGCATCAATATTTTTGGAAAAAGGTATTTGACATGCATAATCATGTATTGATATCATCATGTGCACACATGACATTCTTTGCTTTTTTTTTTTTTTTTTTTTTTGCAAGTAGGATTAGGCTTTCTATTTTCTTTTTTTTTTTCTTTTAAACTTTATTTATCTATTTATTTGCTTTGGTGTTTGCCTGGAACTGGAACTACAGACAGTTGTTAGCTGCCATGTGGGTCCTGGGAATCGAACCCGGGTCCTCTGGAAGAGCAGACGGTGCTCTTAACCGCTGAGCCATCTCTCCAGCCCCGATAAATGCAGTTTGTAAAGACACAAGCTGGTAAGCAGAACTAGCAGAAGGCAGAACCAGGCTTTTCAAAATGAAAGAAAAGAGTACGACATGAAGGAAGAAGGAAGGAAGGAAGGAAGGAAGAAGGGAGGACCTGTCAGTCCCATACTGCAAAATAAGTGCCTTCTACTGGTGGCGGCTTCTTCTTCTCCTCCTCCTCCTCCTCGTTTTATTCAAGACAGAGTTTCTCTGTGTAGCCCTGGCTGTCCTGGAATTTGCTCTGTAGATCAGGCTGGCCTCCATTACTGTCTCTGTCTCCTGAGTGCTCGGATTAAAGGCATGCTCCACCCCTGCTGGAGCACTGCTGGCCTTTTCATTTTGAGCTGTCTCACCTGGCCCTTTGAGCAGTCCAACAGTGACCAGGCTGGGAACATGCATGCTCCTGGGCTGCAGCTACTTTGGGCTAATGTTGTGGCTTGATCTAAATCTTCAGGGACACTAGACTTTCCAGAGCCTGGCTGGTACTGCCCTTCCCTGTGCCAATTCCACACAGTCCTCAGGCCTCACTCAGAGCTCATTCATGACCTCCCACTCTCCTGCTTCCAGCACAGTATCTGAGAGCATAGTCTTTAATATCAGAACCGTGTCCTCAATCCTGAAGGATGTTCATCCTTCTAGGGCAAGCAGACTATTCTTGCATCTTTAAGATTTGACACCAGCTTGGTAATAACTTATTGAATGAATCAATGAGAGCACTTGTAAACCTTCCACCTCTGAGGCCCCGTGAGGTCTTGCAGCTGTCTTCAGTGGCAGCATCCGGTGGTAGTTCTGACTGCAGTCAGCATGAATGGTTTATGCCTTGCTCCATGCCAACCCCCTAGCAGGGCATCGACAAGGAAGACCACATAGACCACCTTGATGCATAGAGCTCAGGTTCTTGCCTAACTAGTCAGACATAAAAAAAAAAATTAATTAGGAAATGGAGATACAGCAGGTGCCTGTGAACTTCAAAACTTCTTGGTGGTTTCCCAGGGGCAGTTCTCCAACTACAAGCAGCTCTTGTTCCAAATGTTATTTGGTAGGAGAATGGGGCCTAAAAAGCTACATCACAACTAACAGGATAGGCTAGGCATAGAGGCATAGGCCTTTAATCCTATCATTGAGGCAGAGGCAGGTGGAACAGACCAGCCTGGGCTACATAGAAAGCCTGTTTCAAAAACAAACAACAATGACAAAATCATGAAAGAAGCCAGAGAAGAAGGCAGGAAACCTTTCCTTACCTGGCGTCATCTAAAGAATCAAGTATGTTGGAGACAAATTCATGAACTATAACCAGTAGCAGAGGCGGGAGCTATAAAAGGCCATATGGTGAGTGGCCAGATTTTTGCTCATTAGTTCATTTCAATTCTTCAAAGGTTTTTTTTTTTTTCTTCTTTTTAAGAGTAACTTTTTTGTGTGTGGAGGTGTGCAGAAGCAAGTAGATGATGTTGGGTCTCCATGGGTCTTGACGAGGATGTTGGGAACTGAACTCCTGTCCTCTGCAAGAGCAGCAAGTACTCTGAAAGCTGAGCCAGTCCTCCAGCCTCACCTTTTTTCTCACCTCTTCCTTGCTGTGGGATACTGCTCTTGTACACTGTAAAGATTTGTTGCTGACACTAGTTTAATAAAACGCTGATTGGTCAAGCAGCTAGACAGCAAGTAGAGGTGGGGCAACCAGACTAGGAGAATTCTGGGAAGCAGAAGGAAAGAGCAGGAGATGACAGGGAGATGCAGAGGAAGCTGAACAAAAAGGTACAAAGCCACATGGCTAAACATAAATAGAAATATGGGTTAGCTTAAAGTATAAGAGTTAGCAAGTAATAAGCCTGAGCCATAGGCCAAACAGCTTGTAATTAATATAAGCCTCTGTGTGTTTCTTTGGAAGTAAATGGCTGCAGACCAGCCAGGCAGGACACAGAAACTTCTGACTACACTTTGGTGGCTGTTAGGATTTTTACCTAACCTGTACTTTGTTTTCTTTTAAATACTAATATAATTGTTTTGAGTTTCTTTTTTAATTCTTTTATTAATGAAACTCAGAACACTATAAGAGAATCTCAGTTTCCTCAATAACATTTATGGTCCTGTTCCACTTATATGGACCACATCTGCAATACTGCTCAGCTTAGGACGACCCAGTGTGTGGAGGTCTGCCACAAGCCTTCCTGCCCACAGTCTCTCCTTACACACTCACTTGGCTTCTGAAGGCTACCTTGGTTCCCAGGCAGAACATTCCTTTCCTCAAAGGAGACCTGCATGACCCATACTCCACGTACTCAAGGTCTCTTCTGTGTGAAGTTTCTTTCCCTGGCTCCTTGATAATAGCTTAGCTGACTCTGAAGCCCTGTCCCCGACACAGCAAGACTTACAGGGACTTGTCCATGCACGGTTGCAGAATATGAACTAAGTTGTCACAGAAGCACAAGCTCCCCGGGGTCTTGGCAACTCACCTGATGGACTGGAGCCCAAAGTTAACAGTATAAAGGAGGATGGTCCAGAAGACAGAAGAAGTCTCAGTGCCCACCAGATCCCATTTACTAAATATATGGACACAAGTCTGGTACACCCCCATCATGCTCAATGGCCTGGAGTCCCTGTAGTTCCTGAGCCTTAGACACACCCCAAGGGCCCTGGACTCTGAGAGAACTTCTTCAGGCATGGGCCATGCCATGCCTGTAGTTTCCTCATGCTGTATCACTTCATCATTTTAACTTAAGCTAAACAGACCATAGTTTCCAAAGAATCCATGGTCCAGAGCACTAGCCAGGAGAGTGGGATACTCAATGTGCAGGCTGAGGGAAATCTGTGGTCCTGTAGGAAGCTGACTAAACCTCTATCTCTTGCCACTACCCAAGGTCCTTTTAGGAACCCAATAATTTAATTCATTATCAACAACAAATAATTGCTGGTGAGTAGGTAACATGTTGTCTGGCCTTAACAATGGGTTATGTGTGCTGATTTGGGACAACAGTGCTCTGAAGGACCCTCTCCTTGGGCCTTCTCCCCATGACCAGCCATCCCAGTTTTCCACAGAAGCTCATCCTGAACTAAGTTCCCATTTTAAAGGAAAAATTATAGGAGAATGCTCCAAATGTGGAAGGGTGGGAGTCACATCATACCTAGTTTGCAGAAAGAGGCCCCTTCTAACTTTCAAGGAACTTGTGTTGGAACCTATGGTATACAGGAGGGTGGGCACAGTGTTACTTTCAAACACGGAGGCCAAAAATGCAAACAGGATTGGTGACACATTCAAACTGCTATCTACACACTTAGAAAACATACACTGGTCATCACTAACATGTCCCCATGACCTTGACAGTCGCTGCCACACACACACACCCCTGATGTTTCCTCTTAGAAAGCACAGAGCTGCATGTATCTCATTTTCCTCCCTGCTAAAATGAGAGTGGGAAGATATGTCATATTCACTGAGGACCTACAATGGTGTCTAGTACAAGATGGCACAACCCAACCAAGGCTACCAGTGCCAAGCCCCAGTGTGCACAGCTTGGTCACCCTCATTTCCTCCCTTGACCCCGGTTGCAATGCCTGCCTGGTGCACACAGACACAACTCATCAGGCTGCCCATTCTTCTGCCTGCAAATGCACCCTTGGTCTGTGCCCAGCACTGTATGCCAATTGCTGAGGTCAGTGGATGCTTGTCCTTTGCTTCCAATCAAAGGCAGCCTGTCCACCAAGGCTGCTGAAGCTCAGTGAACACAGCCTCTGGTTTCCTAGGTACAAGCCTCACTTCTGGCTCCAATAGGGCTGCCATGTCAGACAATATTCATCTCAGCTGGCCACAGACCGACAGACCCTCTGGACTTGGTTTTACCACCCCAGTGAGTGGGGAGCACGAGGGAAACACAGATCCCCTTGTTCTCCTCCAAGCGGGACTCTGGCTTTAAGCAGTCGCAGCTGTTTGCAGCTCCCATCCTAGAGGAGTTACTGCAGGAGGCTGCCTCTGGCAGAGGAGCACCAAATGTTGCCGGCAGGGGGTGGGGTGTGGCAGAGGAAGGACCACCCCCATAGGGTCTTCCAAGGCAGAAAAACGGAAAGCAGGGCTGCTGGGGATAAACCTGAAGGGCAAGAAGGGACGGCGAGGTCAAATTGGCTCGCGTTAAAATTGTTTCCAGAAAATTACTTGTAGATAATATGACATGGGACCCAGAGGGAGAAAGGCAACTGTGTAAAGTTGTGGATACAAAGAAACAAGACATGCCAGGAAAGCTTTTCCCTAAATTTGTTGATTTTGATCAAAGGCAGCCAGAAGGAGAGGGGAGGGACTGAGCCTCTCCCTGTGCTCCAGAACCTAGCGGGCCTTCCCAAGGCTATGCCTGGTGTTCCCTGCCTGCTGGGCCCTGAGGGGCAATCTGATAGTTCCTCCCAAACACATCCCCTATTGGCTCGAGTTACCAGCTCACTGTGAACAAGCCTGAAAGCACCCTGTACCAAATATTTGTTCTGATGGTCTTGAGAAAAACTTTAAGTAAATAAAAAGCACTGATGACTGTAGGAGGCTGCCAGGGTGGGGGGGGAGACAGCCAGGGAGGACAGATGGTGGCTGAAACTCAAGGGATAAGAGTGGGTGGGGCCTACAGAGTAGAGAGGAGCCGGAGGCCTTTGCGGGGACACACAGGATGGCAATGGACATGTGCTCAGGCCCACGATCCGCGGCAGGGAGCGTGGGGACTCGCTGCCCTGGCCACCCCGGTGGCCATCGCCTTTCTTGCTCGGGTCCCTGGGAGGGCAGAGGCTGTACGCACACACGCGCGCTCGCTCCCGCGGCTGGGCACCGGAGACGCCCTGAGGCGCGCGCCTCACTTCCGGTCGGCTGTGATTGGGCGTGCCGCGCGAGCCCTGCCCTGCCGGCCAATAGGAGGCGTGGAGCCATAGGGGGCGGGGCGCGGGCGCAGCTCGGACACCGCCCGCGGGCCTGCCCGACTCCCGCCCGCCCGCCGGCGCCATGTGACCGCGCCGCCGCCCTCCGCGCGCCCGGCCCGCCCGCCCGCCGCGCTCCCGCGGCCCGGCGCAGCCCCAGGCCGCCGAGGGACGGCGGGGCCGGCGCCATGGCCGAGCGGGGCCGCCTCGGCCTGCCCGGCACGCCCGGAGCTCTCAACACCCCGGTGCCCATGAACCTGTTCGCCACCTGGGAGGTGGACGGCTCCAGTCCCAGCTGCGTGCCCAGGTACGCCCCCGCGCTGCGCTTTGTCCACGCGCACCTGCCCGCGAGCCGGGACCCCGTGCCCCGGAGCGCGCGCGGACGAGAGCCAGGCGAGGGCCGGGGCGGGGCAGCGGGCCCTTGGCTCTCGGGGCGGGTGCTCTGCCCGCACCTTGACACCTGCGTCCGGGGCGGGGCTGCGCGCAGCGGACCTCGGGCACCTCTGGCACCTTAGGCGGCCGAGCTCTTGGCTAGTGCTGCTACCGCGTGCAGCGGCACTGTCACACCCCAGAGGCCTGGGCCTGAGGCTCACGGGCAGGACACAGCACTGTTGCCTCCCCTGTGCCCTGCGGGTCGGGTTTGCTCTCTTCACCTGTCGGCCTGGTGCCTGGAGCTATGGAGAAAGCTCCCGAGTCCGTTTTACTCTTTGCTCAGAGCTGTTAATTTTACGGTTGCAGAAGCCTGGCCTCCTTCCCTTGGGTAGGCGACCTCCCACTCGGTCTATGGAAAGGGCTAGATAAGATTTACCTACTGGGCGGATGCTGTGGACACCGATCTTTATGTGGACCTACAGCTTCCCGTTGTACTGCCCAGCTTGAAACTTTTGTGAATTCTTCTTGACTTGGATCTTTCTCAGAAGCCTCAGCTAGTGCTAGAAGGAAAAGAGGAAGTCTAGACACCAGGCTGAGGGCGCTGCAGCCTTCCCTCTGGGGAGACGGTGAAAGTGGGCTTATCACTAAAGAGCCTTCCAGGTACAGAACCTGGACAGTGGGCGGGGCGGGGGCGGGGGCGGGGAGGGTGACGGATAGCGGGATGGGACCTGAGTAGAGAGACCTTCAGGTGAACTTCAGGTTGGCCTGTGGCTCCCACCATGCAGCGCTCTTTCAGCAGGCTTCAGAGTGCGGTGTTGAGATACAGAGAGCACTGGACTCTGGCTTTTCCCTTTTGGGTCTTGGCTGTGCCTTTGGGAAAGGAAGGATGGATGCTGAACACAATTCCTGGACCTATGTGATAGGCATCTGGAGGACTGAGATCAGAGGGTCAGCATTTGCCTGACTGGGAGCATCTCCAAGGCACCAAAGCCTGGGGTGTGGGGGATGCTGGACCCTTCCACTCTGATTTACTCTTCACATCATTGCCCTGAGTACCCCCTTCACACTGGCTGCTGTATTCTTTTTAGCAGCCCCTGAGTTCCTGAAATGAGAGCGGGGGTGGGGGGGTGGGGGGTGGGGGGGCGTCTCTCATTCTCTCCTCTCTTTCCCTTTACTTTCTTCCTTTTTTCCCACTGAATCTCATTATGTTGCTGAGGCTGTTTTTGAACTCCTGGACTCATGTGAGTCCCTCAGCTTATTTTATAGTTAGAACTACAGTTACAGGTACATGTCCCACACTCACCTAAGACAGATGTCTAACCCTGCTAGGGAAGGGGACAGAGGCTATTTCATTTTGCCTCTGAAGGTGGACTGGTTTTTGGGTTTTCGAGACAGGGTTTGTTTCTCTGTGTGTATTTCTGGCTGTCCAGAAACTCCATTTGTAGATCAGGCTGCCCTCAAACTCACAGAGTTCTGACTGACTGTCTCCCGAGTGCTGGGAATAAAGGTGTGTGCTACCAGTGCCTGGCCAGAGTTTTGCTTTGAATTTAGCCCAGGATGGCCTTGCAGTCTCCATTCCCCAGCCTCTGCCCCCCTGTCTACAGGGGTCACAGGCATGCTCCAACATGCCTGCTCTGGTCTCTGTCCTTACAGAACGTTCTCTTTCTATAGGGAAAGCAGGGTCAGGGAAAGCTGGTTGAGGACAGGGCATCTGGGTGAGCAGCAGCAGATGCTGGGGTGGGTGCTCTGGGATTTGGGCTCGACAGAGGTGAGAGACTTGCCCTGGAGTGGTGAGGACCTTGGTTATGTGGAACTGATATTGTATGTGTAAAAGCATGTAGTTTCAGTACAGTGCTGTCTGTTCTCTGTCCTGTGTGCTGAGTCCTTCTGCTGACACACGTACCTCCTGTGCACTCACTCTCAGCACATAGCCCTCCCTCAGGCCACCTGCATGCTGATGCTCTTCTGGGCACCGTCTGCAAACAGGATCATGATGGTGTGCATTCCCTGAGTCCTTTTCACTCTTCACCCTGCCTTTGGTCAGGCCTTTAGTTCTGTGAGCTGCATCTGTGCTGCTGGTTCTTGATTCATCACTGCTGCACAGTATTCCCTAGGAATAATGACACCTAGACTTCTGTTAAAGGATGTTGTCAGGTTTTTGTTTAATTACAGATTTGCCATTGCTGCTGCAGAGGAGATCCTCTTACCTATCTCCTGTATGCATACCTGTCCTCGTGGCAGACAGGATTGCCTCGAATGTGTTTTGCCAAGTAGGAGGATTTAGAGGTGTGGGTGTGTGTTCACTCAGTGTTACTATTCAGTTGCTTCCTAAAGCAGTGTGCCAGCTCCGGCCCCCAGCAGCAGGGTGAGAATCCTCACTGCCTTGCATTCTTGCCAAGCTGGTGGGTGTGAAACAGTGTTGTGGTTTTAGTTTGAATTTCTCTGATGATGAATCTAGACCATTTGTACTTCCTTTTTAGTGAAATTCCTATTCATATCTTTTGCCAATTTTTCTTTCTCCTTTTTCCCCTACTTGGATTTCAGCAGTTTCTATAGGGGATAGAAATCTTTTCCCACCTATAACTGAAATGCCCCTTTTCAATTGCATGTGTCCCTTAGAGTTGGCCTGGACTGTGGGCATGGTGGGATGGGGGATGGAATCCACTTTCCTTCCTTTGACAGTGGTTGAGTTTCAATTCTCCTTCCTTCCTTGGGAGGTAGTGAGACAGCTCTGTCCTGGGGGAAGCTGGGTGCTAGACATCCTGGAGCTGGTAGGAGGGAGGCTCCAACTCCTGATACTCAGTGCTGTCCCAGTCATGTTGCCAAGTTCACCTTGCCTCAACAGCCTGGTACACCATGCCATTAGGGACAGTCTGCTGGGATTCCAGAGTCTTAATCCACTCCTGAACATGTTCTCCATCCACTGTTCAGCAGGGTCTTTGCTACTTTGGGACCTTTGTACTTCCCACTTGAATTCTTTCCTTGTTGACATTTATTAACTCACTTCCAAGTTTTGAGCACTTGCTTCTTTTTCTTACCTCTGCTGTCTTCTAGCCCGTGTGTGTTCCCACTTGAGGAAAGGTCACCTGGTGTCTGGACAGCACTTTCTGTTCAGAGTGCACACTGTTGAGGGTGTGTGTGTGTGTTTGTGGAAGGCATAGACATCTATCTCTAGCATCCAGCAAGGAGCCCCCATACTTCTTTGTCATCCGCTGCCAGCTTTGCATTCCCAGGCAGTACCATCTCCCCAGAGGGCCACGTGGATAGAATGAAGCTGTCGTCTTTGATGCATCCCTGCTTTTTTGTCAGCCGACTTTCTTTCTTGTTGTTACATAATACTCTCTTGTAAGAATGAACCCCATTTTAGACATTGGATTGTTTGAAATCTGGGGCTGTCATTTGGTGACTATTGCCATAGGGCTTCAGTTTAAGGTGGGGGTGCACAATCTTCCACTTTCCCAGGGGTTCTGGGCACCGTGGTAAATTTTCCTTCGACTCTACTTGGAGGTGGATAGTGTCAAGGTGTCCTGTTGAGTGTCTGGAGCCTCTGCTGTCTCCTGATTTTTATGGGAAGTAGATTCTCTGCCAATGTTTTTGCTCTGGGGTTTGCCATTCTTCTTCATGGGTGTACTTTGTGATTTCACTAGCCCAGACTGGCCTCCAAACTGTGCCAAGTGAACCTCTGAGTGTCCAGGACCACAGATGTGTCTGTATGTCTAGCTAGCTCTAGTAGTTTTGAATGAGCAGGAGTTTGGATTTTGGTAAAGATCGCTATTTTAGTTGTTTCTGTATCCTGTCTTAGAAATCTCAAGGTTATGAACGTGCTTTATGTCTGGTTTTTCCACGGACTGGGTTAACTGTGACTATGACAGAAAGGCTTTGAAATGCCCATGCAGTTTCCTGAGCTGCATGTGGTTCTCAGAGAACGGCCCAAGCTTCTTCTCAGGCATGTGCCTTGCATTGGTTGAGGTCTATGATGCATCCTGAGGAATGTGTGGGTTCTGCTGACAAGTCAGATGTGTCTTTGTCAGACTCCTTCCTTAGTGTTCAGATGTGGACATCACGGGAAAACTCATCTTTTGTTGCTCCAGTTTAAGGGAGGACACAATTTTCCATTCTCCCAATGGTCCTGAACAGTATGGTGTGGTGACTTTTCCTTAGACTCTCCCTGGAGATGGGTATTATCAAGGGTTTTCCTCGTGTGCTCTTCAGATACGTAGAAGCTTAGTGTTCTACTACTGAGCAACTTACATGGCTTGGTTGGAGTCCTGAACTGACATTTTAACTTTTTTTTTTTTTTTTTTTTGAGACAGGGTTTCACTATGTAGCCCTGGCTGTCCTGGAACTTGCTCTGTAGACCAGGCTGTCCTTGAACTCAGAGATCCACCCACCTGTAGTGCTGGGATTAAAGGTGTTTGCCACCATTGCCAGCTTCAGTGTCTATGTAGCTCAGGTTGTTTTTCAGCTTGTACTCCTGTTGCCTGAGCCTCCTAAGTGTTGGGGTTATGAAAACGAGCCACTGTACCTGTGGTGATCATCAGTGATGTCTGCTGTAGTTTTTAAGAGGAAGAGTCTTGTTCTATTATGGGTGGATATGACTTTTCAAAACTTACCATTTGTTGAGATGGCTCCATAGGTAAAGGTGTCACGCCTGGTGACCTGAGTTCCATCCCCAGGGGACACATGGAAGAAACCCACTCCACAATCTGACCTCTCACCTTCACATGTACACTGTGGCACATGCCCCCCCATAAATAAAGTTTTCTCTGGTGGGTGTTAAATACACTCACTTGAACACTTTACCTCTCTACTCCACTACTGCCCTCTCATTTGTTTTTGAGTTTGTTTTTTGTAATGAGCTTTGGGTTTTGAATCCTGGCCTCACTTAACACTCAGCAGGTACTCTTCTACTGAGTGAAGCTGAGTTTTTATTTTAATTTTTCAAGACAAGATTTCTCTATGTAGCCCTGGCTGTCCTGGAACTCATTCTGTAGACCAGGCTGGCCTCTGTTGTGTGATATTTTGTTTGTGTTCTGACAAATAAAGCTGGCTTGGAGATCAGAGAATGGGAGCTAGCCACTAGCTAACCATAGAGACCACGCAGTGGTCGCACACCTTTAATCTCAGCACTTGGGAGGAGGGAGCAGGAGATCAGGAGTTCAAGACTACTATAGGCTACACAAGATTGATCCAGTGTAATAGAGAAACATAGTCGGTGGTGGTGGCTCACACCTTTGATCCCAGCACTAGGAAGACAGGATCTCGTCCTCCATTGGGTCAGAGGATTCATAGAGGTAAGCAGTTTCTAGAGACTGCTGCTTTGCTTCTCTGATCTTTCAGCTTCCATCCTCAATATTGAGTTTACATTGTTAAGACTAATTAGGCTCCCGCTTCAGGCCTCAAACTCAGATCTGCCTGCTTCTGCCTCCTGAAGGCTAAGGAGTAAAGGCAGTTGACACCACCACCTGGCCTACAAAGCTGATTTTTCTCCTTAGCCTTCTAGTGTGGTAAATTTTACAGGCTGCATTTAGTTTTTAATTAAATTTACTTATTTATTTAGTTTGTTTTAGGATTAAATTCATCACTATTCTTGGACTAAAGTTATTGTGGTACCTTTTGTGTATGTCTTTTAGTTAGACTGGACTGTGGCTCTGCAACACTTGAGTAACTCACAAGAAAGTAACTAGACTTTGCAATCTCCTGGTAGAAATATACATTGCTTTTGGTTTTGAGACAAAGTCTTATGATGTAGCCCTGACTAACCTGGAACTTGGGATCCTCCTGCGGTAGTTCCCCAGTGTGGGGATTACAGGTGTGCACCACTATTCCTGGTCTTTTCTATAGAAAGTTTAGCTTCTGATTTATAGAGCACCTTTTCTTCTTTTAGTTTTGGAAAGTTGTATTTTTCATAGGCCTTTTGTACTTCATCCAGATTTTCAGACATGTTGACATGAAGTTGGTTGTAATAGACTCTTGTTTTCTGCCTATATGTGGGATCTATAGTGATGCTTTCTTTCAATCTTTCAATTCTTTTTTTGAGACAGGGTCTTACTATGTAGCCCTGGTTGACCTGGAACTCCTGGATATCTGCCTGCCTCTGCTTCCTGGGTGCAGGGATTAATGATGTGCACCTCTGCACCTGACTTCTTTTAGTCCTTAATATTATTTGTACATGTGGTGTGCACTCTGATTGCTCTCACTCAGGGTCTGCTGGCTATCGAAAGGGCTTGTTGGTTTTATGTTCCCTACCCTGGTGGTCCTTCCTTCTGATCCTGTCTCCCACTGCCTTTCCCTCCTCATGTTGGGGACAGAACCCTGGGGCTGTGCATGCTCTGCAAGCCTCTGCTACTGAGCTGCACTCCAGCCCCTTGTTTCCAATTTCTTAAATACATAGATAATTGCTTTCCTCGTTATTTTCTTTTTTTTTTTTAAGATTTATTTATTATGTATACAGTATACTGAAGAAGGTATCAGATGTCATTATAGATGGTTGTGAGCCACCATGTGGTTGCCGGGAATTGAACTCAGGACCTCTGAAAGAGCAGTCAGTGCTCTTAACCTCTGAGCCATCTCTCCAGCCCTCCTCGTTATTTTCATATAAGCAGTTCTAGATATACATTTTCTTTGAAATGTATACATTTACAAGCTTTTATGTACATCTCTCAGATTAAAATATTTACAATGTTTTTGTTATTCGTTTAAGCTTATACAATATTTTTTTAAGTGTCTCTATTCAAACATCTATTTCTATAGTTTTTTTTTTTTTTTTTTTTTTTTTTTTTTTTTTTTTTTTTTTTTTTTTTTTTTTTTTTTTTTTTTTTAATTTGATATCAAGCCCTTAAAATGCTTTTGGAATTTGCTTTATGGCTCAGGATGTGCTCAGCTTTTATGCATGGTCTCTCTGTGCTGAAGGTGGAAGTATACCTGAAGCTGATAGGACGTTGCTTTTTGTGTGTCCATTGCTGCAAGCTTGGTATGTTACAGTCCTCAAGTCCATTTGCTTTTGGTCCACTTCAGAAGTGAATTAAAATCTAATCTGAGGAAGTGTTTGTCCATTTCTCTTACTCTGTCAGGTTTTTTTTCTATACATTTTTAAAGTGTGTTTTTATATAAATGTGTGTTTAGAATTAAAATGCCTTCTAGGTGGTGTGAACTTTTTATAGTTACGCTTTTGTTTGTATGTTGATTTGGATGATGAGAATGTTACATAAGCTTTGTTTTAGATAGTAGTATTTGCCTGTTAAATCTTTATTTATTTATTTTATGACATCTCTGGTGTGTGTGTGTGGTGTGTGTGGTATGTGTGTGTGTGTGTGTGTGTGTGTGTGTGTGTGTGTGGTGTGTGTCCCCTCACCGTGGTGCACGCACGTGTGGAGATCAGAGGACTGCTTTCTGGAGTTAGTTTTCTCCTTCCACCTTGTGGAACCCGGGGAGTGAGCTCCAGCTATCAGGCTTTGAAGTGAACACCTTTGCCCACGGGTGCATCTCCAGAAGCTCTGCTTAAAAAAAACAACAAAACGCCCAAACTTTTTTTCTTTTTTTCTCTTTCTTTTCTTGAGACAGGGCTTCTTGAATCTAAAACTCAATATGTAGCAGTGGATGAGCCTCCTACCTTAATCCCTGCTGGATTTACAGGCATGTGCCACCACACCCGGTTTCTGGGTTGCTAGTGACCAAACTCTAGGTTTTGTGCATTCGAGGCACATATTCTGCTAACTCAGCTCATCTCCAGCTGATAAGCACCGCTTTGTCTTTAACTGTCCCGCAGCCTTACATGTGGGCTATACTGGTTATTCAATGTGTGTTTACATTTAGTGTTCACCCAGTTTGACTCCATATTCTTTTTTAATGAATCATCTAGTCTGTTTGTATTTAGCTAAATCGGCAATACTGTATTCATGTCTTTTATTTTTGTGCGTTGTATCATTCTGCACTTTTTTTCTCTTTTGCCTCACCTTAATTTTGCACTGAATTTCCCCTTCCTCATTAATAGTAAAGCTTACTACTCTTTCCTGGTTACTCTGTGAGCTCTAACGGCAGGCATCCTTGTGTTATATTTTATTCAGCTGTGCCTTTGCCTTGAGTGACACAGCTCTTTAACCCAGGTGCTTCATTTGCACATGCCGCTGTGGCCGTGAACTTCAGCTCCTCTTAAGCCTGGTGATGCTGCTGGCTGGCCTTGTTGCTTTAGCTGTTAATACTTGCTGGCTTTAGACTACGTGGTAGCACTTCTCCCCTGTGTTCTTGGACCTCAGATCCTCCTCCCTGCACTGGAAAGACTTCCCAAGGCTTTCCTCTGGGGAGGAGCTCATAACTACGAGGTGCTCTTTTATCCAGTGGTGTCTTGTCTCCAGGGCAGCATCTCCCTCAGGTGGCCACTGACTGTGGCCTCTGGTCTTGCTGATGACTCACTGGAGGGCAGTGTGTTGAGTGGCTTTGTGGTCACGTTCTTGTTGTCACAGCTTGTCTGATGATGTGTTATGGCATGTGTTTCTTTTGTGCTAGCCCCAATTGGGGTTGTTGGACTTGTGAGTTGCTGGTTTTCTTTAGTTCTGGGAGGTTCTCCACCCTTTTCTCTTTGCCTCCTCCCTGTGCTTCCCACTTACCTCAGGTACTGAATGGACGTGTGGACATGCGAGTCTTTCTCACTAGACGTCATGTCAGCAGATGAGTAAGGAGGTATGATGGACAGCAAGCCATGTGCCTCTTTGGCAATTGCCTGCTGTGTTGGTGCGCTGGCATATCCTTCTAGACCTGTTCCTCTTCTCCAGGCTTAGCTCCCTCTGTCAACATCACGTCTGTGTTGCTCAGTCCAGTTCAGATCTGGTCCAAGTACCTAACTACTGGTGAATGTTGTAATTGACCAAGATGGCATGCTAATTCTTTAGCATGGATTTTACTTTGAGTTAGGGGAAGAATCTGGATTATTTTGAAAATTTGTTTAGGAAAGTAGTGCTGCATGGGAGGCCGAATTGATGTAAGTTTAGCTGGAGATGGTTTTGAGGAGTGTTGAAGCGGGCAGAGGAGTGTGAGAGGTTGGAAAGTGGATTCTATTGGAGGAGGAAGGCACTGTGGAGATTGACTTGGGTTGAGTAGGCTGTGGACTTGGCATCTCCTTAAGGTAGCTCAGAAGGAAGACGGGAAAGACTACACCTTGGTAGGGCCCTGTGGATTCAGAATAGGCCTGATACATGGCTGGGTCTGCATGACTCTGACCTGCCTACCCTACCCAGGTACTGCTTTTAGGACATGGGGGGAAAGTTGCCTGTGGTCACTCTCTGTCATGGTGTGGGATATTGTGTGGAATACTTTTAGCCAAGTAGACTGACTCTCCCTATGGGACTTGGTGCTGAGATAGCTTCATTTCCTTCAAGTGGCTTTATGCAAAAGCTGTGGCTTGCACTGCCTTGGATGTTGGGCATCATTGAGCACTCATGACCTGAGAACGAGACAGGGCCAGGGTACCTTGCAATTCAGAATCCTTGTTATTGTCCCACGTCCACCCACTCCTTTCTCTGGTCCCAGGAAGATTTGGTGGAGCGTGGTGTTGGTTGAGGCAGGGTTGGGAGTGGGAGGACATTCTAGAGCGAGGTTTGCTGCTTCAAACACAACTGGAGTCTCCTTTGATGCTATGGTAAGCGTATGCAGGTGGCATAGCTCCATCATATGGCGAGAATCTGCAGGGCCCTGGCTTCAGGTGGCATAGCAGAACAAAAGGAGTGGCTGTGTGTATGTGCATGTCCTCAGGAGCAGATAAGAGGGGACATGGGTAGAAAGGCCCAGGGCCCAGGGCTGCCAGCCAGTCTCTTGGGAACTGGCCTGCTCCACTGCAGCACTATGGGTGCTCAGGGGACACAGCTCTCCACACAAGCTGTTTCTACTAACAACGTGTGTGAACTGCTGGTTCCTCTCCATGAGTACCTGGTCACCTGCAGTGGTACTGAGAGACAGTTGGCCTTACACATAGTGTGTGAACGTTGAGTTCTCTCTGCTTTGGAGGTGTGTTCTAGGGCAAAGGTGGGCTTTGTGTAGGCCTCTAGGAATAGCAAGTGCCACAGATGGCCTCTGAGGATGGAACTCCAAGCATCAGCTCTGAAGCTTTCAGGCAATGTTCCCAGGGTCGCCAAGAGCCTGTGCAGGGAGGTGGGTGCCTCAGGAACCCTCTGGGGCTGCTGGAGTCCAAGACTGTGGCCCTGGGTCTCCTGAATGGTATCCTGTGGTGCAGATGCCTGCTGAGCAGAGATGTCTAAATCTGTAAGAGGTAAAGATGGACAGTGCAAGATACCCGAGAAGTCACCATGTTGGTCTTCTTCCTTCTGGTGCTCACAGGTTTGGTGGTCCAACCCTAGTTTCCCACTAGCTTCTCCTCACCACCCTGTCAGGACTGAGGGTACTTCTTGTAAAGTGCTGAGGTCTTGAAGTAGAGGTTTACCCTGTGGCCCAACCCTAAGGGCACCATTGTCAGAATGGGGATCTGTCTCCAACGTGTCAGGGTCTTCCTGCATTTATGTCAAACATGGATGCACTCAGGCTACCGTGAACTCCTAGCCATTAGGATGGAGTGCCTAGGCAGGGCAGGCTTAGATCCTCTTGCACCCTTCTCTGTGAAGCACCTTTCTACTTCTGACTTCTAGATCTTACCTTAGAAAGGAGAAGCTGCATTGTCGTAGCAGGGGAATCTGAGTTTGACAGTTCCCAAATAGCTGTCAAATCCCTTGTGCATCTCTCTGAAAGGTCTGAAGTTCTGTCCATCCAGCATGTGCTTCCTGCAACAACTTTGGAAGGGCTGTGCATACATACACTGAGTTGGCTACTAAAGTGAGCAGTGCACTGGGCACCTTCAGCCTTTACCAGAACAGTATGGAGCTGGCCTGTGCCTTTGGAAGGTCTCTTGCTGGCAGCAGAGTACCTGGAGGTCAGAGGCTCTCTTGTGCTGAGGAGAGGCTGGACCGGGTCTGGCGGTCTCAGGCAGTGCCTGCTGGTGCCCTATGCACCTTTGTGGTGGAACCTTGAGGTGATGCCCTTCCACAACCTCAGGGATCCTCTGTTGAGGGCAGGTATACAAGTCCTGAATGTCTCTGGGAGTCCCCAGCCTACCTGCTTTAAGTCTGGGGTAGGCTCTGGCCAGGTCTGGCAAGGGAGCTTTGGCTGTGAAAACCTGCCCATGGTTTAGGTTTCCATGACTTTGAGTGTTCAAGTGGATTGACATGGACTCTTTTACTCAGCAGCTAGAATGTTGCTGTCAGGATGTGGTCAGGGTCTGCTAGGACCCATGTTTGCTTGCATGCTGCTCTGTCTTCTGTGTTTCCTTATACTGTGGTGGGTCTTCCATTCCCTCAGCTCTGCTGGTTTCAGGCCTGGATCTGGACTCCCTTTGCCCTAATTTTTTTTTCTTCACACTTTCCAGGCATGTTGGCCTACTCCTAATTCCAGCATTGGAGAGGTAGAGGCAGACAGGTCTCTGTAAGTTCAAAGCCAACCTGGTCAGCATAGGGAATCTCAGAACAGCCAGAGGTACATAGGGAGACCTTGTTGAATAAAATATAACTTTTTACATCGATTTATTGTATATGAGTGTGCATGTGTTTATATGTGTGTGGGCATGCACAGGCCATGGTGCTTATGTGGCAGTTTGGAAATCAATTTCTCTTTCTACTGTACAGGCCCTGGGAATCAGACTCAGGCTGTGAGGCTTGGCAGCAGGTTCCTTTACCTGCTGAGCTGTCTAGCTGCCATGAATTTCCTGGTTTGTTGTTTTTAAAATTATTTTGTGTATATAGGTACTTTGCCTGAATGTCTGTGCTTCACATGCTGCAGTACTGTTGTGGACCAGAAAAGGGCATCATATCCCCTGGTACTGCAGTTAAAGACAGTTGTGAGCCATCATGTGGGTGCTGGGGATGGAACCTAGGTCTTAGCAGCTGGTGCTCTTAACTGATGAAGACATTGCTTCATCCCCAAACTTACTGTTTTAACCACGAAATGCCTCCCTTCAGCATGGATGATGGATTTTCACCCTTTGAAAAACAAAAGAGAGAATAACACAGAAGTCACCATACCCTAACTGCATACTCTGCTCTCTTCCAGCGTTGGCAGGAAGTTGAACCAAAAAGTAGCTTGGCTTAATCTGTTTATAGATGTAACATTGATCAAATCTAGAAAGGGGGGGCTACTTTGTGGGTGCTGTTTGCTTTGGCTGGAGAAAGAGTTGCAGGGGCAGATTCAGGGGACAGCAGAGGGTTGGGAGATGCTGGACCTGGGATCACTTGTAGTCTATAGGCCACACAGTTTCCTGAGTGCTGTTATCAGAATCACGGACCATGGTGCCTGGGCTGGACTGGGCAAAGCAGTACAGTATTGCCCAGGAACTGGCCTTTGAAGCCTTATGGGGTCTAAGAAGCTAAGCTCGCTGGACAGAACATTGGGATGGTGGGTCATCTGCCCTGCATGGCTCTTCTAGCAGCCCTGGTTTTGCAGGTTCTCCCTGGTGATAGTGTAGAGACCAGAGCTGGCATCTGCCCACTCACACTATCCTGCATAGTTATGCCTTGGGTGGGATCTGAGACTATCTGCTGGAGTAGGGAGGAGTTGATGCCTCTGTTTTAATTACTCCCATGCACACACCCAGAGAGCATGGAAAGACTGGATAGCTGCTGTATGTACTTTGGCTCATCTCTCGTATGTCATGAGAGCATTTAGATACTTTTTAAAAAATATTTTTTTTTTATTTTATGTGAATTGGTGTCCTGCCTGCATGTATAACTGTGTAAGGGTGTCAGATCTTGGAATTACAGACAGTTGTTAGCTGCCATGTGGATGCTGGGAATCGAACTCAGGTCCTCCGGAAGAACAGTCAGTGCTCTTAACCACTGAGCCATCTCTCCAGCCCCATTTAGATACTTTTTAAATTGGCAATGGGACATCCAGAGATGGAAAGCTGGACCTCTATAGACTCAGGCCTCTGACTTGTAAAGATGTATTCTATGACTCTGACCTCCAGACAGCCAGGACCTGGGATGTATTCTGAAGGCTCCTTTGGGGAAACTCCCTGCACTGAGAAAGAGTAGCTCTGGACGATGGAGAGACTGCCCAGAGTCACAAGAAGATGAAGGGAGCCTCTGGCCTTCCTCTGACTTGAGAGGCAGCCTGTGCAGTCATCCTCACTTTTTTTTCACTAGCTCATGTTTTGTCTCCTGGAAAATACCTGTCCCCTAAGAAAGGGTAATAGTAACCCCAGGAGAACACTCTCTACCTCCCAAGTCCTTCCTAGGTCCTTGCATGGACACCCCCACTCAATGTAGACATTCCAACTGCCCTTATGGAACACTGCCTTGGCCCTGTTCCCAGCCCACATGATCACCACAGAGGCCTGAGGCAGGGGTCTGGCAGGCCAACAGGAACAGCTGCACCACCAACTGGGGAATGCTGTGCTCTGACACTGCTGGAGGATATGGGGAGGGGCTTGCTCTGGGGTCATCAGAGCCACACATGCTGTGCACTTAAAATAGAAGCCCAGGCTGCCTTGCTAAGTGGGATGTGCTCCATTTGGGGGCTCCCTGTTAGGACAGTGGCTGTGATTCCTTCATACCTTTCTGTGGAAGGTGATTGCCCTTAGTGCAGAGAAGACAATGTAACTAGATATCCCAATAAAGTTGATTTTGTTCAAAATTTTTTAAAAAGATACATCCGATTGGATATAAGAGTTCCTTATGAATTTCCTTTTTAGCATCTTCTAGTTGCTTTAAGGAAAATGAGTACAGATGGGCATCATTGCTTCTGTTGATATAGAGCTGGCACACTTTGGGCATCATTGGATCCACAGGCATGCTTTTAAGAACTTCAGGCATCGCTTGAATTTTCTCTGCTTTCATTCTCATGGGGCAGAGGGAGAGAGTAAGATTGCTGGTGCATCTGGCCATCAGTAGCCCTGGTTGGCTGTAACTGGTACTCTGCAAGCGTGTCAATCAATGTGTCAGCTATTGAGCACAGTACATCATAGTGCAAGAGCAAATAGGCCAAGCAGAGGACTAGTTTATGGGGTTCCTCGATATCGCTGACCATATTCGATACACATGCCTATGTCACTGTCTCCTAGCTTCTCTCAGGTCCTGGGTCTCCAGAATCCCCTGGACAAAAGCCCAAGGACTGAGGCAGCCTACATACAGTTTGTAACCTGTCTGTTGCCTTCATCCTGGGTACCAGGCTGGCCAGTGTTTGAGCTCCGTCTCCTAGCTTACAGTGGTAAAGTTGGGCCACTTTACCTGGGCATTTTGAGGGCTTGTGGTGCTGTTAGCCAAACGATGTACAACCATCTACAGGGCTTCACACAGAGCTCTCTGTCAGGTCAGTCTTGGGGAACAACCAGGATGAACATTGGGGTGTTCATTTCTATCCTAGCTAACCAGGTGCAAAGGTTCCACTTTCTAAGAGGCATCTTTGGGGCTTAGATAGAGCACCTAATGTACCTCAGGTCATGGGTTTCATCCCTAGCCCTGTGGGGGGAAAAGTAGGGAGGTAAGAAAAGAAAAACAGTGGTAATTAAGGGAGGGCGATGCAGAGAACTAGATAAAACTGTGCAAAATCACTTCAACATAAAATCACCCTGATGGTCCATGTCAAGTATTGCCATATTGTCCCATGGAAACTGCTAAGCTCTCCATGAAGCATCCCACGGAGAGGAGACGTTGTCGGAGTAAAGGGTGACATCACACGTGCTGGATGATTTCAGTGGAGAATTGGGAAGCTAGGTGGAGCCTAGAGATGCCCAGGTCATTTGTGGGAAGGAACAAAGATAGGAATCTGTGATGGATAATGAGATTTGGGGAAATTTGCTACAGTGGTACTGCGTAGGTGAAGGTCAGCCTTCCACACTTGTTCCTTCAGGGCTGAATAGCAGCCCCTAGGTCAAGCACCAGGCAGCACCATCCCCAGGCTCTCAGACTAAGCTCTCTTCCTCTGTGGGTCAGAGCCTCAGAGTGGCATCTTGTCAGGCCTGTCTACCTTGGGATGTAGTTGGGTTCACTCAAAACACCTAGGCTGGCTTTTATTTTATTTTATTTTAAAATAAGTATGTGTGTCTGTATGCATGTCTGTCTTTGTGTATGTATGTCTGTGTATGTGAGTGAATATGGGTGCCCACAGAGGCCAGAAGAGGGTGTCAGATCCCTTGGAACTGGAGATTTAGGAGGCTGTGAGCTGGAATCAAACTGTGGTCCTCTGCAAGAGTAGTATATACTGTTAACTGCTAAACTATCAGTTCAGACCCCCTCTGAAATTAAAAAAAAAAAAAGTGTGCTTGTGTTTTGCCTTCATTGATTACACACACACACATACACACACACACACACACAGAGAGAGAGAGAGAGAGAGAGAGAGAGAGAGAGAGAGAGAGAGAGAGAGAGAGAGAGAGAGAGAGAATGAATTGCTGGGCATGGTGGCTCATGCCTTTAATCCCAGCACTCAGGAGGCAGAGGCAGGGGGATCTCTTTGAGTTTGAGGTTTCTAGGACTGAAGAGGTGGCTCAGCGGTTAAGAGCACTTACAGAGGACCCAGGCTCAGTTCCCAGCACC
The DNA here is from genome assembly GCA_004025045.1 of Sigmodon hispidus. Taxonomy (NCBI): domain Eukaryota; kingdom Metazoa; phylum Chordata; class Mammalia; order Rodentia; family Cricetidae; genus Sigmodon; species Sigmodon hispidus. The sequence goes on from PVIH01005374.1 coordinate 26,614, forward strand.
CACATGACACCTCAAAACTGTAACTTTAATCACAGGGGATCTGACACCCTCTTCTAGACTCTGAGGTACCAGGCGTGCATGTGGTACATATATGCAAGCAAATTAGGAGCATGAAATAAAAATAAATCTTAAAAAATAAAAAGCAACTGAATTTCTAAGTCACTTTTTAATTTCACTAAAGTGTGAAGCTTAGTGCTTAAGGACCCTTCCTGTCCTCCACAGAGGGAGAGCCCTCACAGGCAGACTCCTTGTTTCTGCTCAGCAGGTCTTTGTGCTGTGGCTGCTGCACAGAACAGCTCCCTGCCTGCTTGCTGGAGCATGTCCTTGGTCTTGTGAGGGAGGCCGTGTGTCATTGTCCCTCTTACGCTTGGAGAGGGGCACATGCTAGGTCGTTTATTTGCTCAGTTCTTGGCCTCTGGCTTACTTGTGTCATGGTTTTGAGATACTAAGAATAAATTCTTGTTCCATGTGGGTAATGTACCTTCTGTTTTGGTCTGAATGGATAGGATTTATTATTGACATTATTTTTTATTTTCCTTGGGACTCTGTGGCATATGAACACGGCTTTCCTTGTTCTGGTTTAAACATTTTCCCCTTTGCTGCTCAATCCCCTCCTGACTAGGGGATGCCTGGTCACTCCCCTTGGTTTCTGGGTTGCTTCGAGGCCTGTACCAGCACTGAGCCCAGTCCGGGCCATTTGTCCTGAGGCTGCATGTTCTACCCTCTGAGCTCTGGAGTCCAGCTGTTTATGTGCAGTTGTTTTATCTAGTCCCATGGGCTGTGCTTTAGAAATGTGGTCATTGTTCTCCAAACCCTTAGCCCTGAGCACAGGTGGCTTTGCCAGCTGACTCTTGGCTCTGTGGACATAGTTCTTGGTAGGTCCTAATGTGCTCTCGGCCTACCACATTCACAGTTTGCCTGTGTGGCCTGAGTAGAGGGTATAAAAAAGAGACAGCTGGACAGTTGGAGCCTCCCTAAAGGGAAGCCTAGGCATTTGCTGTGAAACCCTCACTGGATCCTGTTCTGTGGCTCTAACATCTGAGGCTAGAGGTGAAGAGGGGGCGTAGGGTCTAGCTGAGCTCTGACTTCCCTCATGGCTCAGCTTAGGACAGGTGCAGGGAGGGGAAGTTATGGCCGTGCATTTTCTCCCAGGTGGCTTTGGAGTCTGAGCTTATATTAGGAGGGTTCTGGTGTGTGTGTCCTCTCCTGCGTAATGATTCACCCCATCCAGCAACTTAACCCCTCCTCATATGTCCCAAGGGTTCTAATTAGCAGTTCTAATTCGTAACACTGTCAATCCTAAATGTCTTTCTGCTGTGGGATCAGGAAGAAGTCCAAGACAATCTCATGGTTCCACTCCACCATTCCCCTTATTTTCAAGAGAGGGGATGCCTGGAGGGTGTGCACATTCTATTGCCTTCTGACCCAGTCCCACACCCACACCTGTGGGCAGGGCCACACTATAGTTAGTTCCTTCCTTCCCTCTGCTGACCCGTGATTCCTAGCAAATGACTGGACGACAGACACACACACATACACACACCATACACACACACACACCATACACACATTCACACACATACCATACACACACACACACCATACACACAGCTGTGGGCAGGGCCACACTGTAGTTAGTTCCTTCCTTCCCTCTGCTGACCCGTGATTCCTAGCAAATGACTGGACGACAGACAGACACACATATACACACATATACACACACCATACACACACACAGCTGTGGGCAGGGCCGCATTGTAGTTCCTTCCTTCCTTCCCTCTGCTGACCCATGCAAATGACTGGACGACAGACAGACAGACACACACCATACACATACACATGCACACACCACACACACACACACACACACACACACACACACACACACACACACACGTACGTAAGGCTTAATTTGCTTCTTACCCCACTACTGGTATCTGAGACTCACCTCTTACCCCAGGTGGCTTGGTGCTCACTCTTGTCATCAGCTAACTGGAGTCACCCCCACCTTGTCCTCCAAACGTGCCTTGTATCCAGTAGGTTTTGGTTCTGTCTTAGGTATGGATACTGCCTCATTGGCTTTATTCCCATTGCTTCCCACCCTTCACCCTCTGTCTGTGAACCGCCGTGGGAGGTCAAAGGTGTTGGCACTGAAGTCTAGATGTTCCCTTGGCTGGTGGCTCTCAGCTGGAGATAATCTCTTGCTGTTGCAGATTTCATACCCTAGGGCAGCTGTCATAGGGTGGTTGCTTAGGCCAGAGGCCTGCTGTGTGAGGTCTACTGGACTTTGTAGGAAAGCTCATGAGAATGCCCCAGTGTGCTTAGATTCCTGCACCAGAAAAGCACTGCCACTAAGGACATGACAGATGCTTGTGCTTGTAGTGGCTGTCCCTAAAGGACATTTCCTATTAGCCCCTTGTTGGCCTGGACACTATAGAGTGAGCACTGGCTTGTGGAGGTTTTGGGTGACTTTGAGGTGACTGTGGTTTGGGGCTTGACCCACAGAAAGCCTTTCTAGACTTCCTCTGATATGGCCACTTGCAGGGCAGGGCTCCCCACAGTACCCCACAGCAGTGCTCTGCACTTTCTCTTCCTTCCTGGAACTTGTCTTTTGTCCCTCTGCAGTACCTCCCCAAAGATGGCCTCAGACCATAGATGAGCACAGTGCTGAGGCTGAGGCCTGCCTTCTTCATATAACCCTAGGAAACCCGGTGATGTCTAGGAGGAAGAATGCTATCCTCTATCCTTGCCACAAGGGTACCTGCCAGCTAGGCTGGCCTCTGTCCTGTGTGACTCCCTCCCATCCCCCTTTCCCAACTGTGTGTTAACTATCTGTGGCAGATAATTGACAGAGACCCTCCTGTCTCTGTCTCCCAAGTGCTGGGAGTAAAGACGTGAGCCACCACTGACACTCGACAGAGACATTTGTAAGGAGGAGACTTGTTTTCAAGTTTCAGATATTTCAGTTCAGGGTTGCTGGCTTTAAACCTGTGGGACTCAGGAAAACAGCAGCAATTAGAAGGACCAGAAGCGAAGCTGAGGAAGCTGGAAGACAGCTGGGTTAGATTTGACTGTGCCGTTTCCTCTCTCTGATATTTCAGTCTTTCCCCAATATCTGGCTCTGAGTCTCTTTCAATACAACCAGAGTTCGTGCGGCAGATGATCTCCTAGGCATCTCAATCCAGTCAAGTTAACAGAATCAACTGTCACAGCCTCACAGTATGTGTCATGTATGTGACCGAGGAGACAGGTGCAGAGCAGAGAAAGACTTTCTTCTGTCACCTGTCAGGTGCATAGCATACAGGCAACCCTGGGCTTCTGGGCTGTGATGGGGGAGCTGGGGGAGAGTTCCTTTTGGGCCTTTGAGTCACAGGCTG